>JAYDZE010569635.1:0-48168 GCA_034509125.1 Monilaria moniliformis
CAGACTATCCTAACATCATCTGAGGATGGTTCACTGCGAATATGGGATGTAAATGACTTCAAAAGTCAAAAGCAGGTAACTGTTTTAACTTTTATGGTCTCATTTGTTGGAGATCTTTGACTATCACCTGAGGGTTGATTGGAAGAATTGAGTGCAATAAAAGGATGAAAAATCATGCTAGACAACTTTCAGCCAATCACAGTTCTTCAAATGTTCAGAAAATCAAGATATGAATGGATTAAAAGACACACACATCCAAAACTGACGACATGTATCATGTATGTATACATATAATAGAAAAATATACCCATATATGTGGTCAACCTTGAGTATACATTATGCAGCTGCATCATTGTACCATCTATTCCCAAGCAAATTTCACTCTCATTATTGTTGGTTTCAATTATTAGTGAAGTCCTGAAAAAAGCTATTTATAGCATATATAAGCAATTAAGCACACCATCTGAAAATCATTTTCTGGTTTTTCAGAAGTTACTAATATAATTATTCAATTTTGTTTTGGAATTTGATGGCTTTTTATTTTATTTTTTTCCTACTTTCTTGGTTGGGTGGAGAGGCAGGAAATGGGCCACTACTGAGTTCTAAGTTAAGATAGATGTGCATACTTTTTAAGTGATTAAAATTTCACTTACTCATAGAAATATATATTGGTAATTTCACTTACTCATAGAAATATATATTGGTTTCTTGAAAGAGAACATTCCATGACTAATGAAATCTCATAAATTTGATGATACTTTTTAGTTTAAAAAAAGAAGATAAGTGCTTAATGCTTGTACTTGGGTATGCTGTTACATGGTTCATGGTTTCTTCATTCGGTCGCTAAATCTATGTCTAGATTTTATTCTTTTCCTAACGTGAACAATGTTTGATGGCTTGGTTGGAAACCTCCATACACGATTTGTACAGATATACTTATTTGATTTTCTTTGCTCTTGATTTTCTCTTAATTATTAGGTTATCAAGCCCAAGCTTTCTAGGCCTGGACGTGTACCTGTAACAACATGTGCCTGGGATCGTGAAGGTAAACGAATTGCAGGTGGTATTGGAGATGGTTCCTTGCAGGTATGTTTTGATTGATGTGCTGAGGCTCTTCCCCATACTATTTGACGGAGGCAGATATGAAGATTATTGATCATCTTGTTTGTCTGCATGCAGCTATAATTATACTAGGAGAAGGCTTTCTGGCTTGTTGTAATTACATTTAAACAATAATTATTTTTGTGGCATCCTCTTACAGATATGGAACATCAAATCTGGATGGGTAAGCAGGCCAGACATACACGTTGGAGATTGCCACACAGATGATATCACATCCCTCAAGTTTTCGAGTGATGGATTAATACTCTTGTCAAGAAGCTTTGATGGCACACTCAAGGTATTCTCGAGATGTTACGAGGAAACATACTATTTTCTTTGGTTTTCGTTTTTATTCTTGGTAGGAGTTGATGAATAAGTATTCCTAATGAAGCCGGTTATTTTAAAGGTTGACCTAATATAATAATATCCATACCTGCCATGTGTACTAGGTCTGGGATTTACGTCAAATGAAGAAGGCTCTTCATGTTTTTGATGATCTTCCCAATAATTATGCTCAGACAAATGTTGCATTCAGCCCCGATGAACAACTCTTCCTTACTGGAACATCAGTTGAAAAGAATAACACAACAGGGGGTCTGCTATGTTTTTACGACAGATCAAAAATGGAACTGGTTTCAAGAGTTGGAATATCTTCAACATACAGCGTCGTTCAATGTGCGTGGCATCCAAGGATAAACCAGGTAATTTAATTGTACTTTATAGCCCGACACTACTTCACTGAAGCAACTATGTCATCACACCTTATCAATACTCAGATTTGAGAATCCACAAACTTCATGCATCATATTAGTTACAGAAAGAGTCCAGCTGTTGGATATGCCTTACCTCAGTTATTTTTAATCTCAATCTGAATCTTTTAGTTTGTATGCACTAATCCGTCCGCATTAAACCTTCGATCTCAAACTCTGCAGATCTTCACAACAGTAGGGGACAGACACGAAGGAGGAACTCACATACTATATGATCCGACCATCAGCGAGAGGGGAGCACTCGTGTGTGTTGCACGTGCACCACGAAAGAAGTCTCTCGATGATTTTCAGGCACAACCCGTCATTCACAATCCGCACGCGCTGCCATTATTCAGAGATCAGCCTAGCCGTAAACGTCAGCGCGAGAAGACACTGAAGGACCCACTCAAGTCCCACAAGCCGGAGCTACCCATGACGGGGCCAGGCCATGGCGGAAGAGTTGGTTCGACAACAGGAAGCATGCTGACACAGTACCTTCTTAAGGTAATGTGGCTTTACTCATTCTCAAACGATGTCAGTTTTGAGAGACCAAGTGCTCACATGTATTTCACATTCTATTACAGCAAGGGGGTATGATTAAGGAAACATGGATGGATGAAGATCCCAGAGAAGCTATCCTCAAGTATGCTGATGTTGCTGCCAAAGATCCCAAATATATCGCGCCGGCATATGCGCAGACGCAGCCTGAAACATTCTTCGCCAAGTCGGATTCAGAGGATGACGAGAAATAAGTGGTGATGATGGTTGTTATGTCTCAATTCTGAACATTTGAAGGGCGAAATCTTGTTTTGGCGTTACAGTGGTGTTCTACTGTAGATGTTATCATACTTGTATTTGATTTGTAGTAACTACCAAGCTAATGGTTCTTTAAAGGGCATTCAGAAGGTGAAGACCTTATGTGTTAATAGTTAGGTATCCTTTCAAACAAAAAACTATAAAGCAAATGAATAACCTGGAAATCACAAATTTGACATCTTCCGATGATACATCCTTTACAAGTCGACAGTGTTACCATGATTTGTTCTAATTTTCTTTCAAATGAATCAAGATAGGCTCCTAAATAAGCTCTCTCAATTTTAAAAATGCTACACCACTCATTTATCATAATCTTTTTAGCCTCTTATATGTCGACCTAGACACAATTAGTTTCATTTATTTCTAATCATCAATAATCGATTCTTTTACACTTGGGGTGTGTTTTCTTTGATAGAAAATGATGGAAAATATATATTTTAACCTATTTTCTACTTGTTTTACAAGATGTCGGATTATGTAGATCCCAACCCCTTTCAGTAGAAAAGGATTGAAATTTCACAGACCACATTTGGATCGAGAAGGAAATTTCCCAGATTGTTCGGATCCATGACAACATATGGAAGTAAAGATGTAGGGGAATTGAGAGAATAAAGAATTGAGAATGAGATTTGAGATGAAAATTGTGGTGAAGGCAAATAAATTTATAGATGTAAATTGGATTTAAAAAAATAAAAATAAAAATTATCATAACATTCCTCTGAATCAGTCTCTAATTGCTCATCACGCGTCATCTTTAGAATTTAAGTTTGTGTCTATAGTTGACAATAATATCAATGCGCAAAGTCCCTCTACGCTCACCATTAAGCTTTGACGTTTTGTTAGTATTGTTCGTGGCAAGTGGCGCAACGCATCGTCCCTTGGATTACCACCAACCGCCTTTTTTGTCACTAAGGATGGCTGGTAAGCAACCTTCTGAAACTGAATGCAAATTCCTACATTCAATTACTAATCATATGGCTGATACCGTTTTTCTATTTCTGAGAGAATGCTAATTCCCATCAACATGAGATTGTCAACTTCTCTCATTTCTCGTGATATTGCTTATTTCCATGAACATGACATTAGCTATATTTATATGTTGTTTCTTTTTATAGCAAAGCTATGCTTATTTACTTTTTGTTTTGGTAAATATAGTCTCATATAATAAATTAGTATTATTATTATTATTTAAAAATAATAATAATATAAAAAATCAGCAATAATAATAATGATTGCTTTATTCACTCAAATTCGTTTATACTCCGTTCTAAGTTCATTCCTGCATACCAACTTTTACCTGAGAGAACATAAAATATCAAAATATTATAATTCTTGTGAGTTGTGTGCTGTAAAAGTGATTTGGAAGGATAGGGTGAAAGACAAATTAGGCAGTAAAGAGAAACTCTAAGATTAGATCATGCTAAAAGCGCCTAAAAATTCAATTACATATTAAACAAAACTAGTACAAATAGGAACCAAGCTTCTTGTCCTGTGTAATTAGAATTTAGAATTGTGAAAAGTGATTTGATTGAGCCACATTGATGCAGGCCTGGCAGATTAATATACAAATATTCCCAAGAAATCTCTATTTTCAGCAACTCCGGCAGCGACGACCCTGGCTTCCTAGTTCCGTCAATTTTAAGAAGAAAAAAAAAAGAAGAAAAAAAAAGATTTCAGTGTTGGTAGTATTCGCCGGATGCCTCCGCCCCACCACGGCCATACAGTAGCATTCTCCGATGTCGCGTCTTATCCGCCGCCGAACATACTAGGAAATTTGGGGAAAATCTGAATAAGGGTTATTTATAAATAAAGTCCCCCAAAGTGGAGAGTGGTATAAGGCATTTGTTTGTTACATGGCGGGTGGAGTCGAGCATGCATGCGATTCAGCAATCAATCATGTCAACTTGAGTCTTGACCACCAACCCTTTTTAAAGAATTTTTTTTGATCTTTTCTTATTCTATTTTCTGTTATAAATAAAAATACAAGCAATGAGAGAGATTGATTATTACTATATATATTTTTTCTTTGATTCTTTGAGAAGGTGTAAAAGTACAATTTTGATTAGATAAACCAAAGAGAATGAATGAATGGGCCAAACAGAAGCCCCCGTGCATTCCCAATTCTGGGAGTTAGGGTTTCTTCCCCCCCAATTCTCCCCATACATACAACAAATACTACTGCTTTCCCTCTCTCCTCATACCAAATTCTCTATATTTCCCTCAACTAATCACTCTCATTTGTGATTCTCTTACATACAAATTTTGTCTCTAATATTCCCTCTTCTTATCAACTACAGTAGATTTGAGTCGCCCAATTTTTCTTCTGTTTGTTTGTTTTTCCCCCCTTCACTGTATTGGTGCTTTGGCGTGAAATTGCGTCCGTTGTTGACCGAAAGGGATGAGCGTTTTCGAATTTCAACGAAGCTGCTGAGAATCCGAGACTTTTCTCCATGGGAAACCCGGGTCCGTTTGTACTGGATATAAGCTCCGACGAGGAGACGGTTTTCGGTGACGCCACAAAAGGCGTCGGCGAATTTGGCGATAAGGAAGACGGCGATTGGTTGTCCAAGCTACTGGTTGAGGTCGGCGGAAATATAGATGATGACTCCGATGACGTCGTTTTTGTAAGTGAGCTGTTCCCGAAAACCATTAAGAAATCGAGATCAGATTCAGTGAAGCCGTCGGCTAAGGTTGATATTGATGACGAAGGTGATGATGATTGTATTCTTTTGGATGGCGACCCCGACAATCCGGTGGTCGCCGTGAATAATAAGGCTGACGGTGATGATTCCGATGATCTCGAGATTGTTGGTGAGAAGGGTGAGGTATGGTTCTTTTTCATTTTTGCATGATTTATGACCTTCTGTTATTTTTGCCGACTCTTAAATATGGTCCTCTTTTGTTTATTTCTTAATTTTGTTACTTCTTAATTTGATTACCTCTTTAGTTATTTATCTTTACTGATAATTATTTAGTTGTTGACGTAAGTAAGTGAGATGGTTTTTTAAGTAAGTGAGATCACTGTTGCTCTTAAAATTTTACTGCGATTTGTTGGATTGGGTGAAGACTGTTGAATATATCGTTTTATTTTGTTCTGTGGTTTGGATTATTTGCGTCTTATGAAGCTTGATATCTCTGCTTCAGATTTGAAGATGATGGACCTTGGTGGGAATTTTTGGAGAACTTGATTCGCGGTAGTGAAGTAGGGCTATGTTTTTATTAAGCATGGTACTTCTAACTACAACCATTAACTTGGTGATAAAAAGGGCTTTGGGTCTGATGCTAGTGAATGCGTCGTGTTTTCTGTTAAATAAGTTTATGTCTAAGTGAACATCAGGTTTATTTGGTAGCCAGCCGTAGTGAATGCGTCGTGTTTTCTGCAACTTTGTTAACTTCTCTTGAGTATATCATGAAATACCCTTGACTGCTAGCTATGAATGTGAAAAGATGGGAACTACAGCTACTTGAAGTGTACTTCTCGAATCATTGATCAAATAAATAGATTTCTGACATACTTATTACTTTTCTTTGAATCCAGTTAAAGCTTTGGGAACTAAAACTGTAAGAATATAATGGTTATTTATTCGGTATTTATAAGGCCTCTGGCATGTCTGCTAATTGTTTACTGATTCCTTCTTGTCTTAGAAGATACTATGTTGTTGTTTTTACTTTATTTGTTTGTACAGATATTGGTTAAAATGAATGGTTCTTCTTATCATTGCATCTACAGGTGGCGTGCAGGGACTTTCCTCACCCTAGGCATCTTTGTGCTAAGTATCTCTTTGCTTCTACTCCGCATGAGGTCCATTGTGGCCAGGTAATTTCTTTTCTTTTGATATTTTGATCTGTCTAGTGCGGAGTAGATGGCTTCCATATTTGATTTATAAGTTCCTTATTTCAGTGTCACTGTTATGTGTGTGACTCACTGGCTCCATGTCTGCATTGGGGCACCGGCGTTAGCAGTATCGACCATTGCCATGCTAGTGATAAAGAGGAATATTGGAAATCAGAGCGGAAGCATGTGAAGAAAAGTGATAAGCCTGTGGCTATTCGCAGTACGATTACTACTTGTATAGAATCGTTTTTCCAATCAATTCAAGTGCCGGGATGTGCTCCATCACAACCAAACTCTTTGCCTCAGAATCAGGGTCTTAAGCCTGTCACAATGCGGCCTTGTGCTCTGTCATCCAATGTTAGTATGCCAAATGCCGTGAACCGAGTAAGAAGCCAACCGCCTGGGTGTGTTGCTCCTAAATATAACCCTCGATCACCGTTAGTCTCAGTGCGGTCACACCCTAGAAGTTCTAACACTGTTGCTCCGAGGGTTGCTCCTATGAACAAAACCCACCATGTAGGAAGCCAAAATCCTCAATCCTCCTATCGTCCAGTCTTCAAGCGGAATGGATTAGTTGGGGCTTCCACAAATAATAAGCATGTGCATAGGTCTCAATTATCTAGAAACCTACCTCCAAACCGGCGCCCTGCGTTCCAGGCTCCTGTAACAAATGAGCGTCAAGGCTCAAATCAGCATATGTTTGGAAGTCGGGCTGCTGGATTATCTTCTCACCATAACATGGATGCTAGGCATGCAAACTACTTACCTTCTGATGCTCGGATAAACTCCCAGCCAATTCCAAGCTACCGAAATCCTGCTTTCATACTACAATCTCAAATGCCTTCTCAACCATCTGTTAGTGGAAGCTCTCTGGGGTCACAACGATTGCAACCCTACACATGTACTGAGCCAAGTGCGGGAAACATCAGCACGTCCTCTAGCCCCGAACCTTATATTGCATTTGCGCCCGACAACCATGCACCTTCTCTGACTGTTGATTCCTGGCAGTCAGATCCTGGCAATACTTTTTCGGATCAATTGCATTCAAGATCCACAATCTCCTCATGCCCCAGCGTGGTTAATGACTTCGCTCAACTGCAAGAACAAAGTAATCCTACTTCCCCGTTGACTTGTGGCCAAAATGATGTCCAGCATCAGTATCATACTCAAAATGGTATGGGTTCAAGTCCAGTAGATTTTGGTTTCTTTTGTGGTTCCTCTGTCAACCAAGGAAATATGCAGATTCATGTGGAGAACGGGGCACCGGCTGAGACATCACAAGTGCAAAATATACAACATGATCAGCCAAGCATTACACCCTTGACTGTTGACAATCCCCCTCAGCAGAATGCTGAAGTAACTGCTTATACCTCCCCAATAAATGATGCTGACTGCCAGTTTCCTGAAAGTAGAGAACCTGGCTCATTCGACTTTCATTTTCTTGACAGTTGGATGTTTGAAAATCAGTCATTTACAGGGGCTGTGGAAGCTGCTGCTTCACCTAACTGGAATGTATACTCACCTGAAACTGCTTTGGCAGATACAGGTACACTGTTTGATATTTAAAGTTTTCATGATGCTGACCAAAATGCGTCGGACAGGAAGGAATCATGTTTCTGATGATATTAACCTTGTCTGCTCGATCCTTTGGCATTCTACTTCTGTAAACTAAGCACGCCGTATGCCTCATATCAAGGTTTTCTGTATAGTAGGAAGTTTGTCCATATCTTTAATTATATTTTAAGATCTCGTAGAATTGTAGCTAAACTGTTTCTCTCTCTCTCTCTCTGTGATGAGAAAGGATAATCTTGAAATGAAGTTGGCTAATGAGGATTATCAGGCATTCGGTTTGGCAATTTCTTGGAATCTCATCGAGATCAAGAGCTCGGCATGTTCTGTTGTGGCCCCTTGCAAGTTTATTTTTGCAAAGAAATGGCATTCGTATTTGAGATCATAAATTGTGTTGTAATTTTAGTTAATAGTTTGTTTTCTGGTTGCATGTGTTATAATTTTTCATATCAGAGCTTCATGTTGCTGGATAGGGAAAATTGATGAGTTATCTATCAAGCATGTTTGTGTATTTTTTCTTGGTTATCCCACCTAGTTTAGAGCTTGTCAAAGTTACTACATTCTCACAAGCTTAATCAAATAAAATTTAAAATTTCAGCTTGTAAAAATATCATAATCTTGGAACCAAAGTGTAAGAATAATTTATGTTTGGAAAATGTTCAAGTTAAGCATTCTCCTTTTGAACATGCAGAGCCACAGACAATGCGTGAATGAAAATTCATATGCTTAATTATAAGCCTAAACGGATGGTATTTTGCATGATTGCCAGCAATCAGTTGTTGATGGCGCAAAACAGTTTCTTAGCAAGCAAAGGGTAATAAACACCTAAATGCAAACAGGTAACTTAAGCAGAAAGCATCATACACAGTACCAGAAGAGACTCAAATATATGAGCAATAAGATTTGCCTATAAGATTTGACAATGTAGTTGTATAAGAGTATTCCCTAGCAACGGAAGGTTAAACGATAGCTCATACTGAAGGCAGGCACCGCCTGCACGTGGAACTATTACACGAACATGTCAAGCACAACACGAAGGCACATCCCTTCATGCATCATATCGAAGGCTTTGTTGATCTCAGGCAGTGTAGAATTGTGGGTGATGTACTCATCAACTTTGATTTCCTGAAAGAAGGGCACATATATGGTGGGAAAAGTTGAGGAGGGCAGGATAAATTAACTGACAGATTAAGGAGAAGGAAGAATGCACTCACTTTCTTTAGATACTTGTCGACTAGCCAAGGTACTTGAGAGCGGCTTTTGAAACCACCAAATGCTGTGCCCTTCCAGACACGGCCAGTCACCAGCTGAAAAGGACGCGTGGAGATCTCTTGACCTGAAGCTGCAACGCCCACAATAACTGATGTTCCCCAACCCTAAAAGGTTTATACAGAAGATCAGTAATTCTTGAATTTTTTATATAATAGCATATAATTTTGTGGTGTTATAACTTGATTTAGGTACCTACCTTATGGCAGCATTCTAAAGCAGCTCTCATTACACCCACATTGCCAATGCATTCAAAACTATAGTCAACACCACCATCTGTTAGATCCACAATGACCTGCTGGATTGGTTTCTCGTGATCTTTTGGGTTGATGAATTCAGTCACACCAAAGTCCTTTGCTGTCCACCGCAATTTACAGCAAGATCGAGAATAAAAAGTTAGCACTTGAATTGGGAGACAAACAGCATGGCCCCTCAATATTTTTTTTTGTATTTTTTTTTTTGTATTCTAGAGCTATGAGACTCTAAACCAAACAAGAAGCAGATCACTAATAGACATAATTCATATTTGCATAATTTTTTGATGGTTTTACATTGGAAGAAGTTCCTAGGACTTCATTAATTGGTTCTTCAAGCACATGAAACATATAGTTGATTCGGATGAGTCTACTACGTGAAAGCTACAAAGGCATACAGGACTTTTATATTTCAAGCTCTGATTAGTAAAAACAGGAATTTCATATTTCAAGCTCTGATTAGTAAAAACAGCACACCCGCTAAAACATGACAAGAATATGAGAAATCACTAAAAGATACCACAAGTAGAGTAAGTAGGATTTTTATCTTCTCGAGACTGCTGAACAAAACAAGGACAAAAAATAAAATTGAAAAGCAGGTCAGTTCATGTCCAGCATGTGACACACAGCTTTGCTTATAGCATGAGGAAAGCCTGAAGTCGCATTTACTACATCTTTTCCAAGAAGAAAATGAAAACCTGAACTATCATTCTTACATTAGCTTTTTACGTACAACAGCAAGAGCAGAAAACTCTTAGCACACAAAATATTTTGCACCAAAAATCTAATTGATTGCATAAGAAATAGTGGTATGGTACTAAATTTATATATTGGGATGGTGAAGAAGGTGAAGTACCTCTATCAAACTTTTTGGTGTCAATATCTATCCCTATGATACGGGAAGCTCCACAAGCTTTTGCACCCTCTGCCACCTGAATCGGATGTATTCATCATCTTCTTTGTATGATACAAGAAGTCAATCATACTACAGAAAACTCACAGCAAGTCCAACAGTGCCGAGACCAAATACAGCAACTATGGAACCTTGTTCTACTTTTGCAGTATTCCAAACAGCTCCAAGACCTATATGAAATTAATTAGGCACAAAGATTACTAAGTTGATGGCTGTGGTATGCTACTCATAAAGTTTGTTAAGTTCACCAGAAGAAAAACTTTCTGAGTAGTACATAAATCAGGTAGCGCAATGCACGCGATCAAATTGATTGTCAGACACTTTAAAGCCAGAGTTGACTTGATACTAAATTTATCCACACAATGGGCTGCAATAAACTGATATTCTGGCTCTTCAGTTGAGGCTACATGCAAGGTCTTAATACTTGCAAGTCTCAATTATCTTGTGGCCTTGGATTTATGGATTGGGGAGAGCTATAATACTTTCCCAGGTAATACTACAAAAACCCATAGAAGTCAACAAAATCAATTCTAGATCAGAATGAGTTGGACTTCCATATACTTCATGCCAAGTATCCAATTGTTTCAATGAGCAAAGTGGTACTATTCAGTAACATATATTCCTGTCCGTACTAAATTCGAAAAACAGAATTGTGAATAACTGGAGAAGTTCACTGTATAGACTAAAGATACTTCTTTATTCTGATTGTACTTAGGTTGAACTTTATGAGGGATGAAGAAATGAACTAAATCCATTTAGCATTTCTGGTATGTTAGCAAAAGACAACAAGATAACTTATTCATATCCAACCAGAGTACGTAAAGATCCTTGCCTGTTGGAACACCACAACCCAGCAGACACACTTTCTCCAATGGTGCTACAGGGTCGATCTTGGCAACGCTAACATCATGTACAACAGTGTACTGACTAAACGTTGATGTGCCCATGAAATGATAGATAGGTTTTCCGTTGATAGAAAAGCGGCTTTTGCGGTCAGTCAACATAACTCCAACTCCAGTAGCTACCCTGACTTTCCCACAGAGATTTGTCTTCCCAGATTTGCAAAACTTGCATTCCTTACACTCAGCCTGATAACAGGGGATAACATGATCGCCTGGTTGAACTTCAGTCACACCTTCACCAACACTCTCGACTATTCTGAGATCCCAATAGGAATATGTATCCGATGCTCAGTCAATATGTCTATATGATATAAGGGAGAAAAGTCAGAAAAGCTAATTGTTCTTTAAATTTTAGCATTTAACATACCCAGCAGCTTCATGACCAAGGATGCATGGGAAGAGACCTTCAGGATCCTGCAACACAGATAATCAAAAGATCACATTGGCTGTCGATAGGATTATGCTGGTCATTTCTCTCCCTACTATTTACTTTTTCCTTCCATTCTAGAGCTTTATTGTATTATAGGGCGCTATGGTGCATTCAAACACAGATGACGATCCAAGCCACCATTAAATAGTACAAGACTAAATACACCGAAACAGAGGGAAGACAAATAAAACTCCATTACAAGCAATCAAGCACATCCTTATTTAAAAAGTCCAGCTTCCTCTTTACTTCACAAAAAACATATATACACATATATGAATAATATATATAATAAATTCCACATTTCCGATCAATATGAACAAGCTCCTTATGAATCTTCACAAAATGAATATCTAATTCTCTATCATTTAACTAACCTGTTTGCACAAAATCCGTACACATACACACACTCGGGATTACCTTGCCGCTCCAAGTGTAGGCATCTGTATGACAGAGAGCGGTGAAGAGGATTTTGATTCTGACTTCTCCGGCTTGCGGCGGCGCCACCTGCACCTCTTCGATCACAAGAGGTTTATTGGGCTCCCAGGCCACCGCCGCTACAAATATTAAAAGAAAGGAAATACCAATCAACAAAACACTCAATTGATGGGCAGAAGAACCGTAAAACACAATAAAAATAGAAGGGATCGATACCTTTGCAAGTAATGACTTGACCTTGAGTAGCCATTGATGGAGAGGGAGAGAAATTCACAGACTGCGAGAGGGAGAGGGAGAGGGAGAGTGAGAGTGACGAGAGGAGGCGCCGATAGCAATGTATATCGAGTGGACAAAAAGGAGGCTAATTTTTTTATCGTAAAATTATTGCCTAAGTCAAAAATTATTACAGCCCCTTCCCTTGACAATTTCTTTTTATTTATTTATTCTATTTATAAAGTTTATTCTTAGGAAATATTTAATTAATTTATTCCAAATCAATAGTAGCAATCTTACATAAATCAGTGCCGTACTATTTTGCTCATTATGGTTTTGCCTAAATCGCAATTTTTTTTTTTTTTTTAGGGGACTAACTCCCAGGTTTTAATTTGCCAACTGCTACCTCAATTAATTTCTCTCTAATATACTATTTAAATCCATGAGTCCCACTATCAATATTTCACACTACAAAATATGTCAATCTAATATGTTTATTACCATAAATTTATAATTAATTTAAATAACAAGAATGTATAAAATAAAATTAAACACAAACACTAGTTAGAAAAAGTTTGCGTTTCATTAAAAAGTGAAAATACAAAACCACTGTAAGCCAGTTGGGGACAAGTAAAACAATAAATTCGAACTATGATAATCTTTTAAATTATTGTGGAATTAATTGTAGTTTATGACTCGACTTTGAAGTAATTTGCAAAAATAACCACTTTTTAGATAATGAAAAAGTAGTAAATTAATCTAATCCACTAGAATGTAGTGGTGGTTTGAGTTGACAACGAATAATAAAAAACTGGAAATATTTTAATAAACTAAACAAACAATTTATTAGGTAAAGAGAAACTATTTGCAAGTATGATTGTATCGAATTTCACATTTAAAGTGAAAGAGTAACTTTTTACGAGTCCATTATGGACAATTCTAAATTCACATTCACCCATTAAATATTTAAAAAAAATACACAAAACCATGATATAACAACAATGTTATATTAGAAAATATTAAAAAATTGTAGGTAAAAAAGAATAGATGAATTGAGACTAATTTATTTTCAAAAAACAAATGCTAGGAACTACTACATATATACTACTTCCCCATCTACAAAATAATATACAACAATTAATTTATTTAGCTTTCACAAAAATATACCATCATTTTTTTTGAATATAATCTCACACTCTGTTTTACATTTCAACTTTATAAATATTATTTATTTACCAAAAATCACCTTTATTTATACATGATGGAATACTTAGTAATACTTTTTAATTTATCTACTAAAAACACCTCACCAACCATTTTATTATTGTACCGATTCTAAAAAAAAAAACAAAAAAAAATAGGCCCAATAATATGATTAATGGTCAAATAGTTGACTCAATTTACACATTGTCGAAAGGTATTTGCTTAGGTGCATTGTAGCCTAAAATTCAAGAGACAAGGACAACAAGTTTACATTAATCTCGTTATTAATAGTTCCTGTACAGCTACGGCACACGAACTTAAATTAAACAATAAGTCAGCTCTTGCAGCGATGATCAGTTAGAGAGGATAAATTTATTTGATTATTAATATCAAATTTTGAAATTCTGTCTCGCCAGCGATGATCTACCACTTCATATACAATTTTTATTGATACATTTTATCAAGCACAAGCAGAAACATATCTTCCACTCGAACCTCTTCACTCTGGCCTGCTTCACCACCACCACCACCTGCCCCCGTTGGCGAGAATGTCCCCTCGCCTTGCTAGTTAGAGGACTCCTCCGGCGGCGTTGACTTGGAGGATGGGGAGATTGAAGCTGTTGAGGGTGGACATGCAACCTTCGCCCAACCTCAATTGCTTCCTCTCTTATTCCCCGATGACTATAATATATATAATCGTGAGAAAAATGTATTAAAAAATATAAAGTAATTGTATTTTCCACGAAACTAATTATATATATACTAAAAAATTAAATTTTATTCTTTCATGTAATTTGATTACAAGTGACGCATTTATTGTAAATTTTGAGGACTTTATAATAGCTAGTAAAAATCATACTAGGGTTGTAATAATAACTAATAGTTGGTTTGCTCTATTTAGAAAATGGTCATTTTGGTGCCGGGGTGCGGGATATATCATATAACTCAATTTTTATTTTTATTTTATCTACTTCTTATGTCACTAACACTTATTTTATTGATGTTAATTGCTGGCATTAGGTACTTCATTAACTTCCCCTAAAAACGACACTTCATTAAATTTTGAAAGTGTAAAAGTTTAGTTTGAGAGGAGTATATGTTATTAATATGGTTTAATTGTTAAAATGGTTTGAAGTTAAAAAACAATGATAGAATGGATACCATTTGTAACCGGGCTGCACTTCCGTGCGTGCCCAGGCATAGTGTGTGTGGATCAAACTCGGTCCGATTCCAAATTTAACCTAGTTCGATCTCATCTGGTTTTGTTTTGTTTTTCTTTTGAAAAATATTAACTTTTATCTATTGAAATAATATCTAAAGATATTTTATTCAGATTATGTTAATGATAATATCTTAATATTTTACATTATAGAAAGCAAGTTATAATTGAAAATTCGTTATCAAAAAATAAATTAAACGAACATTAATTTGGTAAATTTGCAAGTGTGATTGTAATGAATTTTACATATAAAAGTCAAAGAGTAATTTTTACGCGTCTATTATGGATAATTCTAAATTCACATTCACCCATTGAAAAGAAATACACAAAACAAAACCATGATATGACAACAATGTTATATTAGAAAATATTAAAAAATGTAGGCAAAAAGAAATAGATTAATTGAGAGTAATTTATTTTCAAAAAACAAATGTCGGTAACTTTTATTTATTAAATTAGTAATTTTTATTAAAAATAATTATCATTTTCGCAACGGTCACTTTTGATTAAAAGAAGTGTCACGCTTGATTTAAAACGCATTGTACTTTTATTTATAACAACAATTACTTTTAATTATAAGAATAGTCATTTTTAATATAAAAACTTTTATTTAAAATTCATAACGAGGAGAACTCAACAAATTTTATATTTTTGTAATTCATTGAATAAGGGTACAAGATTGTGAAAGGGTTCAAAATGTTAAGGTATACAAGTAATGATTTTCGTGAGTAGTATGCAATCAATGTGGTTTGATTTGGACTAAAGCTAGCCTATGACATTCCCACCACAGTCCACAACACTCAATTCGACTTATATTTTTTACAAGCAACCAAAAGTTACTTTTGAGAAAGAAAAAAAATTCACAATTATTTATAATTACAAAAATTAATCCTTCACCAATTAATTCCTATAAACTTAGTTATTATTACTCAACCGATGACGTTAGTTGTGAACCCTTTTTATACAATAAGCCACTCACACATAAAGAAGGTCCTAAACCAAAATGTGCTTTAAATTTAATTATGTATGTAACTAAATTGGCAATAAAATTTGTCACGGCTAACTTTTAATGTAATTTGAAGAAACGAAATATAAGAATAAAAATTTAAACAATAAATATTTCATAAAAAACGATTATCATAATAGACATACTTATCCTAATAAATGAAATCAACGAAATGAACCGCATTCAATAACATTTAAAAAAAAAACACGTTTTGTTGAAAATACCCTTTTGGTAAATATAAAATGAAAATAAATATGCACATATAAAAAATACAGTCATTTGATCTCATAATCTGATGGTTATAATTTGTCCTTATTTCTGTATTAAAATCTAATTGAGATTTGAATATATATATATATATATATATAAGAATTGTTGTGTCCAAAATGATGAAACTCACAGCGTCGTTTATGCTCTTTTTTTCAGGTATTCTTGGATTCATTTTATTATTTTACATATCTATAGATGGAAGAATTTACTAACAATTTTACAAATAGTTTTAAATTCGTCATATTTAAGATACGTAGATAATTAAAGGGGAGTTCGATTTTCTTGTTAATAATTGAAACTAAAATTATGTAACCGTACATATTATTGATTTTCTAATTAGATATAAACACTTTAGTCTTTTTCGATGTGAAATTAAGGTTAACGCAGCAGAAGTGGAAAAAAACCATAAAAATGAATCATATTATCTGATGAAAAGTTGGAACAAACAAAAACTAAAAAATGACCCCTTCAAAAAAAATGAAAGAGAATAAAAAATCGAATAGAAAATAGTGAAAATTTGGTAATGTATATTTTAAAATTCTTTCTTTCAGCTTTAAATACAAAATTTGAAAATGGTAAAAAATAGGGTTAAAAACTTAATTATAAGGTCGAAATTATATCTTTTCAATTAAATCTATTATAAGTAATATATTTTTTATTTTTATGATTAGATTAAGTTTTGCTTAACTCAAGTGGTTATTTAAAGGTGAGATAATAAGATTTGATCTTTAAGTCATTTTCCTTATAAAGGATGTCTTCACCATCTAAATTTAAAAATATTTATTCCGAGTATTACAAAAATTTACCTTTTCTTCTATTTTCCTTTTCAATTCTTTGTATATCCCCAAAATTACTTGTATTCTCTTCACTTGCATTTTCACATTTCATCACCTAACAGTTTTCTGGAAAATTCGTTTTTGAGATGGTGAAAATGAAGAAGCAGTAATTTTATATTATCTGAGGGAAGAAACAAAAGTTGCAATCACGTACTTCGGAATTTGTAAAAGAAGATAATAGATTGATAAATTGCTCAAACACAGCATGCTGCCATCATCATCATCTTGAAACTAGTGCAGCTTTGGTCAAACACAAGTAGGCTACAGCGAGTTGATTTACGCCACGTGTGTTTATCAATCTCTAGTCAACCCTTTGACCAGTGGAATCCTATCCACAATTTATTGTAAATTCTCGTAAGTTCTATTCGGGGAAGGTTGCAGCCAAATAAATCTCCACCACTCGATATAAATTTCTAAATTTCTACTAGTTTTTTTTGTAAGACGACAATTTCTGGTGATTTTTAGTTTCACGATTGAAGCTTTGAATAACTTATATAATGGTTTAAGTATATAAAACACTATTAACATTTACATTAAATATGGATCCATGTTTAATGAGAAGTTAATGGCCATTTGATGGGAGAGTTAAAGAATGTTAGGGATCTACTAATTTTTCTCTATAAGTGTTAGAGGTAATCTGTTTTAAATATAATTAATTTATATCAACTAATAAAAAATTTAGAATGATTAATTTTGACTTATGTCCCTAATTTTGACCATCTTTTGGAAAATGTTCTCAGTTTCTGTTTTTTGAAAAAAAAATAATCAAATTTTTATAATTTTTCTGAAAATGTCTCAAACTTTTAATTTTATATTCCCAACTTTTATTTTTTATTCCAAAACTTCCAACTCTCAAATTTTTCTGGAATATATCTCAACTTTGATTTTCCATTCAAAACCCCTCAACATTTGTTTTTCTTAAAATGTTCATAACGTTCAGTAATCTTCTTAAAATGTTCTCAATTTTCAGCGTTTCTCATAAAATGTCCTGCTATACAAATTTCGGTGGCAGAAAGTTGATTCATCTCGACAGAGTCTCGCTCACTATATGATGTTGTTTTATATCGTGAGCGAGACTTTGACGAAATAAATCAACTTTCCGCCAACAAATTTTATATAGCGGGATATTTTATAAAAAATGATGAAAGTTGGGACATTTTAAGGAAAACATTGAAAGTTGGTGACTTTTTAATAGAAAACAAAGTTTAGGACATTTTTCAATAAAGGCTCAAAGTTGGAGGACATTTTCTAGAAAAAAAAGTTGAATGTTGGGGGGTTTTGAATAAAAAAGCTTTGGACATAAAATGAAAGTTGGAGATTTTTTCAGGATATTTTTTTAAAAATTTGTTATTTTTAAAGAGAAAATAGAAGTTGGGGACAATTTTCATAAAAAAACTCAAAGTTAGGAACACAAATTAGGATTAATCCAGTCTAAAATTATACAACTTCTTAACAATAAATTTAACTTAATTATATCCAAAACATAGAGAGATTAAATCGATAATTTAGAAGAAATAAGGATGAAAAAATAATAAGGATGTCTTGTAGGATAGAGGAATGAATGTCTTTTGATATTATTTCCAAACTTTTTATACATTCTTCGATCGGTGATAACCGCGATAAATTTAATATAGGATATCATTTAAAATATATACATATGAATTAAAAATAGACAAAATGAGAATTTAAAGATAAATATTAACAGGTGATATAAGAGATACCATAACGTTATGAACGAGAAATTGCGCAAAACATAATGTTGATGAACTATTTGTTTTTCTTTGCAAACATGAGGGGATTGTTTTTTTTTACCTGAGTAAACTAATAAAAAAAGGATAAAGGCAAAAAAATTATAGCGCCATCAAACCCAATCGACTCCAAATCGAATAGTCCAAGCTCGATAGAATTATCCCAAAAACCGAGTTGGTTAGCCTGATTAACCTGAATTTTTCTCGTTACTTTGTCAAACTTCATAAAGTAAAGTTGATATGATACTGGTCCTTGCATTTAATATGATACTCATCCTTGCATTTAACATGGACTTAAAAGTATCTTGATTAAGAAAATGCGACCTCTTTTTTATTAAATACTCCCTCCATCTACAAAGAGTGCACAATAATTGTCTTATCAAATGCTCTCAAAGGATGTGCAGTTTTCATTTTTGAACAATCATCCGTATAATTTATCATTACAATACTCCTTATTATACAATAAATCTACCCATGACCCACCATCTTAACCCACTATTTGCCCTTTGATAGAAAATTTTCCCCCCTAATCAAATATCTACCATATAATTTATTAAGATTCATGTCACCCTCAATGTTATACATTTTTAGTGGACGGAACGAGTAATTATGAGTAAATTTTATTCATATTAATTTTCTTTTATAAATTTCCTCGCTTGAATGGTTGTTTCAAAACTGAATGGCTGGCTTGATTGCCATTTTTACCTAAAATTAAGAGTAGAACAAAATATGTGATTGATTTTTAGTAAGGAAAATAGTAACGATGAAGATTGAATACTTTACTTTAATGTTTGAATGTTCTTTTTATTATACAAGTGTTTGAATGTTCTTGAACGATAATATGATATATTTTTAGCATTAAATTAATTCTTAAAAAATAATAAGCTTCCATTAACACAATATGGAGAAAAGAGAGCAATTAATTACTCTCTAAAAAAATTAATAAGATTCGATTAATATAGAAGTCCAACACACTGCAATATTGAGCAAGCATGGCGTGGAGGAATTGATGTGACGGGTCAAAGGATATTTATGGTGAGAGAGAGTGTGAAAAGCATATATACATGTGACCCCTAATCAATTATATAAAACCTTTTCGCCCATCAATATCTCAATCTCAATCTCAACACACACACACTGTCACACACACCCCTAAAGAAATCAAAGCAGATTTAGTGTACATCTACACTTATCGATCAAATTGCCTATCAAACTTAGCACCTCACCACTATTCCTCCTTATCAAGTTAATCAAGAAAACCCCAACTCACAAGTTCACAATCTCATATAGAGAATTTCATCAAAAAACACAAAGTGAAGAAGAAAAATTCCATCAAAGGAGAACTAATCTTTGCGATAGCTAGCATATAATTTGAACATATCATGGCAGCAGAAGAACCCTCAAACTCATCATCAACCATGAAAATCACAGTCCAAAGCAACCCATCTGCATCACAACTCTCTGAACTCGGCATCAAATCTTGGCCCAAGTAAGCCCTTCTCTCTCTCTCTCTCTCTCTCGATCTCTTCCTCTACTATTATTTATGTGTCATCCTCTTCTTGTGGGAAAAAGGTGGGGTTGCTCTCCCGGGAAATACCAGCTGAAATTCGACGCACAAGAGACGTGTTATTTAGTGCGTGGGAAAGTGAAAGTGTACCCTAAAAACACAGAGGGCGAAGCAGTAGAATTCGGAGCTGGAGATCTCGTTGTTATCCCAAAGGGCCTCAGCTGCACTTGGGACGTCTCCATCGCCGTCGATAAGCACTACAAGTTCGATGCTTCTACTCCTTCGTCTTCATCTTCGTCCTAGCTAGTTCAAGAATGTGCAACTTTATTTATTCAACAATTAATTAATTTCCTTAATGTTGGATTGATTGTTTGTTCATGAAGGAAGGATGTAATCTGGAATAGCAGTCAAACGGAAGGGGGGGAATTATTGGTCAATGCCACTGCCATTCAAACAACACTTTAAATGTGCCTTTTGACTGGTCAAATCATTTCATATATTTTTATCATGGCTAACACACCACCAGTACTTTCTAGACTATTTATCCGTCAGCAGCGTCCCTCGTCTTGCTTTCTTCATAAAGGAAAAAACACTTTCTCATTCGGGTGTGCATGCCTTGTTAGTAATATTAAAGGGCGAGAAATCATTTTATCCACTTTTTTTTATAACATTTTATCTGAAAAATATTCATATTTAGAATTTATTTAAATATATTAAAATATTATTAATGTCTTATTCACTATATACATTTCCTACACAATTATGCAAATGTTTCTTACACAAGTTCTAACAAAATGTTTTGGATGCAAATTTGTTTTCCTAAAATGATAAGGGTTTCATTACTACTATTTGAATTTCTCACTAACTACCAAAAAGGTGGGTCCAATCTTTATATATATAAGTAGAATATTTGGTAATAAATATAATTAGAAGGTTATAATTGGAAAAAATTGTAAAATCAAATTGCTATAAAACAGCCACCCCTTATGAAACCACCGTACAATTAGAGGTCTCAAGATATGATATATTTTATTAAAGGGTAATTGGTCGCTAATATTACGAACTTTAGCCGAATTTTGCTTGCATCTTTTCATGAACTTAATACGTGGTCGCAAAAATCATGAACTTTGCCGTTGTTTGAGATTTTCCACAATCCTCCAAATTATAACTAAAATAGCAAAATTAAAGCTGCAGTGACATTTAAATGTAACAAAACAGCGTCATTTTTTTTGAGCTATTGGTCGCTAATATCACGAACTATGGTCGAATTCTGAATTTTTCCACGAACTTAAAACTTGGTCGTAAAAAAGCACAAACTTTGATCGTTCTTGGGATTTCCCACAATTGACGATTCCGGTGAAATCGATTTCTACGTGGCTTGTCGGAATGTCTACTGAACTAAAACAACGTTGTTTTGGCAAGTCAGAATGCCTACTGGACCAAAATGACGTCGTTTTTGTCCACCTCATCAATCCAAAATTAATATTTTTTTTATTTTCATTTTTTAAATTTGTTTATCCACATTCTCTCATCTCCCCAACTCCCTCTCCATCTTTATGAAAATAGTATGTCTTTCATTAATGTATTTACATAACAAAAAAAACTTGTATTAACATGAAAAACATTACCTATTTGTATAATAAGTTGTATCGAGTGCAACAATATCACCCGAACATGTGAAAATTCCTTCTTGCAGTAGCATCACACCAAAAAATCAATTTCAACTTATCTTCAATATCTAACTCAAACTCATATATAAAACCATCAAATGTTTCCTTTTTCCGACGCATTTTCACCAAGAACATATGAGCATCTGAACTGTCTACATACGCTTTCATGTCACGAGCAAAATTCCTTACCTCAATAACAATACACCCAACAATGTTGTAACCACCTAGTAGCTCATTTAATAATTTGAATGTGAGTGTTGGCCCAATATTAACCTTAGCACAATCGACAATTAATTTTTGATGCACGTTATCAAGACTATAATTTAAGCTCATGAACCTCTTATGATGATACTAAACCATAGCATGATTATGTGTCTCAACAAAGTGCTTGACAACATACCAAGATACTCTGCCCTCCGACTCAAACTTGAACGATATCTCAATCTTACATTCACACCTCTTAGATGCACGTCTACGTTTATTGACAAAATCTTCTCGTGCATTACTTGCATCTTGATCAATTGTTTTCTTCTTACATTCTCTACTACACACTAAATAAAGCCACATAACCACGTCGGAAAGTTAATCAAATAATAATAATGCACGAAAAATAAGGTAAGCTAATCCCATAATTTTTGGTAGTTCACATAATCGAAAATAAAACAATTACATTGCAACATTTTATGATTAAAATAATACAAAATTTAATGACACATGGCGACAATATGGACGATTAGATTTACAAATCGCACGATTATAAAATGGTCTTAGTTTTGTAGTAAGGAAGCGTTCGAATTTGAATACATCCCTATATATATATTATAATTATAACACTAATAATTTATAATAATATAAATATATATTAATATTGCGATATATATATACCGCAATACAAATATATACCTATATACCGATATCGTGGTATATATTAGTATTTCGGTATAAATCTTGATAATGTTATATCGAAATACCGGTACATACCGAAATAACAGCATTCACCGCGGTAACGGTATACAATGATATACATCGGTATAAGAGAAAGTGATATCGTTACTATACTTTACCAAAATTTACTAGTATGATATCATACCTTATAAAAAAATATCGATATGCCGAAAAATTAAATTTTCCTTATTTTTTAATACGATAAGGAATGATAATACCGCTATTTTAGTATATATTCTCAGCCACTCCTATTTAAAACTATCTCTCTAAACAAAATAAAGTAATTCAATATTAACAATATTCAATAATTGCTTATTTCGCAAAAATAAAAATAACAATCGCAATGAATGTCAAAATGACCTAGAATTGGTAGCGTTTTTCCTATTTTAAATTGTCGAATATTATATTGTACACAAAGCACATTGTTCTCATTTTCATGTAATTTCATTTTGGATAGGATATACCAAATGTATTTTAAATGAAAGATCATGAAATGACATTTACATAGATATATAATATATAAAAAATGAATTCAAAATGAGACAGTTATGAGAATTAATTTCAAGTTTTAATAAATTAAATGATTTATATTTTTAATTAGTTTAATTTTTCTTGAAACTATAAATGTATTTAATACTTTTTTTTCTTTTTTCTTTTTTCTTTTTTCTTTTTACTTAGGTTAAATATCTGATTTTTACATTTGTAATATAATGTAAGCATATTGACAAATCAGACTCTAACATTTTAAACAGATTTATAATAATATCCCGACAATCGAAATCGGAACCATTTTATCTAGCTGACAAGTCGGAAATCTACGTCAATTGCATACATGGAATAAAAAATTGTGTCGTATCACACATTGTCTCTATTATTCCACTTAACAAAAGATACATGACTCCAACTTTTCAAAAAACTA
This sequence comes from Monilaria moniliformis, assembly GCA_034509125.1. Lineage (NCBI taxonomy): Eukaryota > Viridiplantae > Streptophyta > Magnoliopsida > Caryophyllales > Aizoaceae > Monilaria > Monilaria moniliformis. The sequence continues at coordinate 23,810 of JAYDZE010569635.1, forward strand.
CATGAATTCAATCATCAAATGACATTGTTTTGTATTTTTTTTAATTTCATGTGCGCCAACTAGACAAAGATGGCCCAAATAGATGAAATCAGAGTGCCAACTAGGCAAAACGGGCTAGATTTTGGTTCTCAGAATATAACTAAAAATTAGAAAAGTTAGGGCCTAATTTGTTATGCTTATGTTAGAACACAATATGAAAACTCATAAATATAGTGTTAATGATGTTTATTCTATTACTTAAGTCTAATATATTGTTTCTTAAAAGAAAATGATAAAGTTCTAATTTTAATTGATTAACGTTACATTTAGTAAGAAAAAAAATTGTATTCATGTCTGTTTATTTTGTATACATAAAGTTCTAATTTTAATTGATTATTACTGATATTCATATTTTTATTGTGGATGTGAATTTTCTATTAATTATTGTACGAATTCCAAAATTCATTTCTGTTTATTTTTCACAAGACTCCACAATGTACTATTAAATTGGAAAATTTCAAGTTCAAATTAATTCTAATAGGGCCAGCAGATCATGTAGATCTCAGTCCTCTCGTAATACTATAGATCCTCTTATCGATGCATAATATTAAAAATAATAATGCATAATGTTGAACACAAAACAATATAAAATGCATTATTCGAATTAATAATTTTATACATTTTTTGAGTACAAATATGCAGTTTTGTGTACGACATTATGTATTTATTTTGTTTAACAATATGCTTTTAGCATTTTTGAAGGAGCGAAATTGAGTAGTTCAAGTCAGCCTGTCGATAAACATGCAGAAATATTACGGTCGGTGAACATGAGCACCTGATTAAAAAAGCTAATCACTAATCAGTGCAAATATCAGTGAAGAGTCCAACCTTATTGAAAAATGATATTATGTTTGTAAAATATGTATATCTCATAAAAATTCTTAGATATGTTGTCTTTAAAGAATCCTACAACGCTTCCATGGGAGAGCATGGGGACGTAACAAAGGGGATTCTATCAACCTGTTCCGACCTAACATAATAAGCTCATGAGCTTGGTCTTACTTTCCCGTCTAGAAACGAAAGAAGACTTCCATCTCCAAGTTTAAATCAGACGTAGCTCCCTTAGCTTCCTTTTGTTTTGGCGAAACAGGAGCAGCTTTAGCAGAGGTAAAAACTGTTTATATGTGATTTGTGTTGGAGCATTGGTTGTTGGTTGGTACTGCAAATGTTGAATTTAAAGCTAAAGAATCCTAAATTTGCAATACTATCTCTGCTTGGCAAAGTATATGGTTAAGAAGAGGTAGGAATTTTGGTTGCTAATACATACCTCATCTGAAACAGTTGTCGATGTAATTTACCTTTGGAGTTATATTCTTCATTTCTGGAAAGCATCGAAATGATTTTTCATGAGTTGTACTCTTTAAGTTTCTTGATAAAGTAAATCTGAAACCTTTGAACAGAGCGATTGTACAAGCCACTTCTGAAGAACTGCAATGTTTGATTTTGTCTTACATTATTTCCTTTGCAAAAAGCTGGTGTTTATTCTTGCCTTGGTATTTAGGATGCTGGCTTGGAAGATTACAATCAGCGAGAGATAGATCCAAAATCTCTGATTATAGAGTATCTTATGTTCTTGATTTGATTTTTCTGACATGTGGAAATACATTATTTGTTGGTGCATGCATATTAAAAAGACCTCGAATGTGTGGTCTACGCACTTGCAAGTAGCAAATCCATTTTTGTCGACTTAAATATATTCAAGGGTGCGTTTGGTAGAATGGATTTGGAATTTTATGAAATTGATTTGAAGTTATAATATTTTAATTCAATTCCAAGTAATTGATATAAAATTATACTCTCTCGCCTCACTGTATTTGTCTTGAAAAGTACTCTCTCACCCTCAACACTTTTAGGCGTTTCATCGTACAGTTTTTGAACCTTCATTTCATCGATGATCTTCGATAATAAATGAGCAGCTTCTTTGTGAACATGATCGGCTATAGCTTAAGTTTGCTTCCTTAGTTTTGGAATGCCAAAGTTGCCAAGTGAAGATCCTCTATATTAGATCAAATACACTTGTAGCTTCATATATGTTCTTGGTATATATGCTTCCTTGTTATCCTCGTCGTCTTAATAAAATTGTGGTTTTGTTGGGAATCCAATTGTGTATAACAACATTGTGAATTACTTATGCATACTTCGAAGCTCCAGAGCAAAGAGGCAATGGATTTTGATTTTAAATTGAAACGAGTTCAGTTCATCAAATTTGATATCTCAAGGTTGTGCCCTTGTTTTTTAATTGGACCATCAAGGTCTCATTCTCAATTATCAGTTTATTTGTTGCATCAGTAATTTTATACAATTTCGTCGTTGGTTTAATTTTATTATTCAACATTTTATAATGTAATTTATGTAATGTTTATATAAATTTATATGTATAGATATTTAGCACTTTTAATTTATCACCATCAAATTACACGTCGTATTATTCAAGATCCTTTTGTCACATATATATGAAATGAATTAATTTTGATATTAATTTATAACAAGAATTAAACTACAAAATACAACAAAAGTTAAAAAGAAAAGCTAAAAAGAAAGACGTGCGATAATAATGCTTCCAACAATGCCGAATACCACTTTGTTAGAGCATTAGACCATATTGTTGTTGTAGTTCATGGTATCCACAATGCTGGACACTATCTCGTTCAATATTTATACTATTTATGTGTTTTTCAGTATTACCCATAACCAACTTCTTTAGCATTTATACTATTCAACAAATTACCACCTCAATTCTCAAAATTTTTGTATTTTTTTAAATTAGATATTCAAATTAAAATAATTCACGAATAAATGAAAATTACTAATTTCATTAAAACAACTTAAAATTGTATAAATGAAATAAAAAGTACATAACTAAATAAAAAATTACATAATTTAAATAAAATCCTACCAATCGAGGGGCCAAAGAGTGCCCAGATTTCTTCAACTAGATCATGTTGGTCTCCATCGCGTGTCGACTGACGGCGAGATGCGTAAGTTCGGAAATTCGGATGCGCGCCTTGAGTTGGGGTGTCGTTTGCAGTAGAGGACCCCGGCCGTGTCTTTGTCAGCCCAATTAGTGGTGTTGGTTCATTCGTCCTCGATAATCATGTTGTGAAATATGATGCACGCGCACATGATGTCAGCTAGCACATCCTTAAACCACATACTACTCGAACCTTTGATGAATGTGAGCCTTGCTTGAAGAACGTTGGATGCATGTTCCAAGTCTTTTCTCGCCGACTCCTGCTTCTGCACGAAACATGCTCTTTTTGCGTAAGTTGGACGCGAAAAAAGCCTTGATTAAAGTCGGCCACCTGTGACATATGTCGTCCGCGAGATAATAGCCCATTTCATATTGACGTTCACTGGTCGTGAAGCTTATGGCGGGGGCCCTACCGGCCAACACATCGTTGAAGACGTTGAGTGGTTTAGCAAGTTGATGTCATTGTTTGACCCGACGACACCAAAGAATGCATGTCAAATCCATAGCCGGTAGTCCTGCCAACATATTTGCTATGTGCACGAATAAATTTGGCTCATACGTAACCGCCAGCGAAATACACTCGTCCCCATCGTAGATTTTTGGAGAAATAATTTGCAGTGAGAGGGGCGTTGGTGCATACTCTGTCCCCGTGGACGTATTGCTTCAGTGATCGGGGTTGATTGGCTTCCATTGCGGACATATAACGCATTGCCAGTGCCTTCGCACCGCGAGCCATTCAAAAATAACGATCCTAGTCGTTGCCCAAATTATTGTTTTCGAGAAAATTGCCGCCGTCGCCGTTTGGATCATATGAACAACAAATATTTGAGAGAAAAAAAATATAGAGAAAAATTAAAGAAAATTGGAAAAGAATAGATTTTGGTGTGAATGAAGTGAGGGGGGAGTGATATTTATAATTGAAAAATTAGAATAAAAAAAGAAAAATGGAGTACTGCTCGGAGAGTGTCGTTGGATTTTTTTAAAATCCAATTATCTAATAAAATAAAAATAAATGAATAAAAGGACACTACATGGCGCTCTGTGATTGAGCGATGCCGATTGTCGTGGCCACATGCTCAAGCACATGAGCGTGTGTAGCTCGTGCTCAATGGTTGCTGCGCCATGCTCAACGTGCAACGCTGCTGGCGCCCTCAGTCATGCTCCATTCTCGAACTAGAACTACATATGGTCTTATAACTTCTATATCAAAGTAATATTTAACTTAAAAATGTATAATCAATGAATTTATAAGATGATGATGATAATAATAATGATAATAATAATAATAATAATAATAATAATAATAATAACAAATAATCATCCATCCTTAATCTTATCACTACAAAAAGACAAATCAACCCAATAAAAATAATAATAATAATCACAAAAAAACAAAATAATCATCCTCAATCTTAACACTACAACAGGACAAATCACTACAACAAATCGGTTTTTCCTCCTTTGGCAAAACCCTATCACTTGGCCCGTGAGCCCACGCGCTCAATTGTTCGTGCAGTGGATATAAGTAAACTTTTTAACAGCAGGACGGGGTGCTGGTGGCTCCACCGTCATTAAAACCTCTCTACAACCCCCGCTCTCCCTCTTCCCTCCCTTTTCCCCCTCTCTCTCTCTCTCTCTCACACACACACACCCAACCCAAACACACGCACACCAAAGTTCTCTCCTTCGAGATCGCTTTTACTCCCTTTACTTTCCTCCTGCTTTCCGAAGATCCATTTCTTCTACTGTTTTCTACATGTTCCTCACCATTTTCCCCCATTGCCGAAACTTTAGCTTTAGATCTCCGCCGCAGCTCATGGATCTATGAATTGGCCACCGGAATTACCCGCATTGCCGCTTTTCAGCTAGGGTTTAGTATTCTCGTGTTATTTGTTGGTTTGGTGTGCGAAAATCGATATGCAAACTCTACGCCGCCGGCGCCAAGTGAGTAAGAGTATTTGTCGGCGGGAAGAGCTTCAACGGAACCCTTGGCTGCTACAGCGAGTGTTCGGCGGCGGCTTGGTTGTTGGAGAAAAATGTATGTGAATTGCGTTCTGGAGAGAGAAGATGCTCCTTTTTCTGCTTCCTCTGCTCACTCTGCTTCCTACTAATTTCGGTAATTTTGGCCCTTTCGCTGCTTAATTTTCTTTAATAGTACTTCATTACTTAGCTTACATGCTTTGCTAAATGCCAAAATGAATGTGAATATATTTTCTTGCATTTAAGTTCATCTATGGGGGAAATCTTTGGATGATTTCCTGCCTCATTTTGTGGTGTGTAACTTCTATATCCTTCAGTAATGATGCATCACAATTATTGTTGATAGATAAACTTTTCCTTGTCCAGGTACTCCTTTAGAATACATCTACCTATCTCCATTGCAGCAACCCCTGCCATCATCTGCAAGGAAGAGTTCTAGTGAACATGGTAATAACAACTTGTTAGAAGCTAATTCCATTTTCTTCTTCCAATTTCTCCATATAACATGTCCCTCTTTTATAATAAGTTTTGCCATTTAATTGAACTGTAAAATATTGTTCCGAAATTTATAAATAGACATGCTAGTTGGCATATAAATTAACCATCTAAGATATTTTCCTTTTGCAAATTCCTTCCATGTCATATGTATTGACCTTCCCAAACATATGGAATGTTATTAATGTAAAAAATGATGTTTTTACTTGTCGCAGTGAGCTTAGAATCAATGAGTTCATCACTTAGTTCATTTCTTAGAGCCCGAAGGCACCATTTTAAGAATTTATCAGCTGCACCGGCTCCATCTCCGGTATCTCAAGGTATTGAGATGCTTATCTATCAATCTTTATTTTGAAAATAGTTTGTTATTCCCTACTGATGCCACTTCATCTTAGGTCCGGTTGCTAGTAGGCCTACTACTGGTAGGACCATGGGTAGGCATCGGCAGCATCGGCATAAAGTCAGAGGTCCTGCAGTTTCTCCCTCTCCTTCCGCTACTTCAGGTGGATCATCTTATTGGCAATCCCTTTTCTGCTCGCTTTGTCTCTCACATTACAGACATTATTGTTTAATGAAGAGAAATAGTGAAATACAATATGTATTCTATGAAACAAGCATGATACACCACTGTGGCTGATAATGATTTTTCATGCAAATACCTAGTGAAAAATTAGACCTATTAAATGATGTTTTTTCTGCAAATAAACTTTTAGGTTATGTAGAGGAAGACAACTCAATCAACAACAGTCCTTATGGCAATAAAACTACATAGCACTATTTAGCCTACATGCTTGAGGATATTCTTTTGCTTCCTTGCAGTGTCGTTCCATGCTAATCCTTTTGCTTTATTGCTTGTTTCACGAGTGTAATACTACGAGAAGCAAATTGTTAGTTATTAAATTGAGGATGTACTACATTTCTGGAGATCAGACAAAAAAAATTATTCTATGCGACCAGCTTTTATGATAAATTAGTTTGAGAAAAGAATTCATCTACTTGAATTCACACTTAGTCCATTTTGAAAATACACACGATTATGTAAAGGATCTAGATTTAAGAACATGGATCTAAGGGGGCAGAGTAGCAACAGTTGTACTGGTCTCGATACTGATGTTACACTTCCCAGAATCAGTGTGAGCCTGTTTTTATCTGTGCTTTTCCTTTACTTAAATTGGGATGGAAAGGCATTGCCTGCTAAGTGTCAACTTGACTCTTGTTAGTCTTCATATATTTATAGAAACTTATGATTGTGAGTTTATTTTAAGTAGGGTCGGTGCCAATGGAGTAATCATGTTCTGTAGCACTTGTCTTGCATAATGTGTATTAATTTTGCTTCTCACCTTATTACTTGTGTTAGTTATTCTGGGAGGCATTTTGATAGATTAATGTGGCAGGTTGTGGTCAGACTTGCACAGAGCCACTTACTTCAGCCCCATTTGGTTCACCCTGTATGTGTGTATTTCCTATGAAAGTCAGACTTCTGCTAGGGGTATCGCTTTATGCTATCTTTCCGGAGGTCACTGAGTTAGAGATTGAGTTTGCAGCAGGCACCTATCTGAAACAAAGTCAAGTAACAATAATTGGTGCTAGTGCTGATAGTCAAAATCAAGAAAAGACAGTGGTTGATATTAATCTAGTTCCTTTGGGGGAGAAGTTTGACAATACAACTGCCATCCTGACTTATCAAAGAATTTTGCACAAGAAAGTGCCTCTAAATATGACACTTTTTGGTGACTATGATGTAATGTACATTGCTTATCCAGGTGACGAAGAATCTTTACATTAATTAAGGTCATGCCATTACCAGTTACCAGTTTTGTGTTCTAAATGCTAAGTACACTTCATGCAGGGCTCCCTTCTTCTCCCCCTTCTGGCATTATTTTTGGTGAAGGTCCAACTGGAAGTATTGGGGACCATCAATACCCTATTACTGCAAATTTTGGTGGCAAACATCAGAAAATGAACCCTCGGATAATCATTGTCATTTCTTTATCAGCTTTGGTGCTCTTGGTGGTTTGTTGTGCTGCAGTTGCTGTCTTACTGAAGTGCAGGAATGCTCGCAGACCATCCAATGCTGTTGGTCCAGCTTTCACACCATCAATGAACAAAAGATCTGGTATGTTCTCAAGTTTTCATGTGTCATCTGTGGTTTCATATATCCAAATTGTCAAGATTTATTAGGCATGTTTTTGATGTCATATGGAGTGGGCTCCTAAATGTTTTAAACATAAAAGAGTATGTTTGAGTGCTTGACCACGTAAACTAACAAACATAGATCGAAGAACTTTTGGTCTTCTACTCATGCTTATGGAGTTATTTCAAGTATGTATTGAAGTACATTTTCGAGTCCAGGAGTAACTGATCTTGTTTTGTGTGTATATTTCTGCTTGGCTCTAATGCTGGAACCTGAAATTTAGTATCTTCTGTTGAAAATTTCTGTTTTAATACCCTGCAAGGTTCTCCAGTTAGATCTCATCTAAGTAACAATTGATGGTTGTACATTTGTCAAAGCATAAGTCAAAATGTCCAGTGGCTACTTTCTTCTTCTGTAAACTTTGCTAATTTTCAAATTTTATGGTACAGGAATGGGATCTATGTTGTCAAGTAGTCCAGCCAGCTCAACATCAGCTTCTCTGGTGTCTGCCATGCCTGCTTCTGTTCTTTCCGTTAAAACATTTTCTCTGGTAGAGCTTGAGAAAGCCACAGACAAATTCAGCCTAAAGAAGGTGCTTGGTGAAGGAGGATTTGGGCGTGTTTATCATGGGCTCCTGCAAGATGGAACTGAAGTTGCTGTGAAATTACTAACAAGGGGCAATCAGAATGGCGACCGTGAGTTTATTGCTGAAATTGAGATGTTAAGTCGGTTGCATCACCGTAACTTGGTGAAGTTAATCGGCATATGTATTGAACAGCGTACACGTTGCTTGGTGTACGAGTTAATTCCAAATGGCAGTGTTGAGTCCCACTTACATGGTATACCTTTTTAATTTTCTTCAACTTTATAAGTACAGCCCATATCTTTTAGCCTCTCCATCTCAGTGAGACAGGAAGATTTGCATGATTTTTGTAGACTGAAATTTGGCTGTTGATATTTTAGGTCCAGACAGGAGCTTGGGGCCTCTTGATTGGGATGCACGTCTGAAAATTGCGCTTGGTGCTGCAAGAGGATTAGCTTACCTTCATGAAGATTCTAATCCACGTGTTATTCATAGAGACTTTAAAGCTAGTAATGTTTTACTAGAGGATGACTATACCCCCAAGGTTTCTGATTTTGGTTTGGCACGGGAAGCCACGGAGGGAAGCCATCATATATCTACCCGGGTCATGGGAACTTTCGGGTATGTTCTTTCTAAAAGAAAAAATAGGTTTTATTATACTTGTATGTTATTCATCACTATGAGACTCATTAACATAAAAATAAGCTGGATAATTTAAACTCATTTGAAACATATATTTTACTGTATAAATCATGAAATCCCATCAATCCTCCCCTTCATTTCCTCCTGTTTATCACGAAAAAGTTGAAATAATGAAAGAGATCCTTGGTTTGCAATTGTGTATTGTTTCATTTTATGTTTACCGCTCTCTTTCTCTCTCTTTCCTTTTCTGTTTCTCTCTCTCCCTCTCTGATGTATTTGTAGAATGTAAATCTAATCCTACTCTGGCCTATCTGATTTCTTCATATGCTTAATATGTATTATGACTCCAGATATGTTGCTCCTGAATATGCAATGACTGGGCATCTGCTTGTCAAAAGTGATGTCTACAGTTATGGGGTTGTGCTACTGGAACTTCTCTCAGGTAGAAAACCAGTTGACATGTCACAGCCACCTGGACAAGAAAACCTTGTAACTTGGGCACGACCTCTACTGACTAATCGAGAAGGTTTGGAGCAGCTAGTTGATCCATCGTTGGCTGGGAGCTATGATTTTGATGACATGGCAAAGGTTGCTGCTATTGCTTCAATGTGTGTTCACCCGGAGGTGACTCACAGGCCATTCATGGGAGAAGTAGTTCAGGCACTCAAGCTCATCTACAATGATACAGATGAGACGTGTGCTGATGCTTTTAGTCTGAAGGAATCATCAACCCGTGATTCAGATTTCAAAGCTGACTTTGCCCCATCTGATAGTAGCTGGTGGAATGCAGGGGCTCTCACTCCCCGATTGACATGTGGGCAAGCTTCTTCTTTCTTAACTATGGAATACAGTTCTGGTCCGCTCGATGATCTGGAAAACAGACCGTTTTCAGCTTCGGGTTTGGTTGAGGGTGGGATGTCCTTGCCATTGAGACATGGAAACAGATCAGGCCCCTTGAGGACGGTAAGGAGTAATCGAGCATTCTATAGATTACAGGGAAGCATGAGTGAACATGGTGGAGTCCTCAACAGAAGTGCTTGGAATAACGGCAGCACCGGCCATGAAGCTTCGTTTTAGGGTATGTATGAAGATGTACAGTGTCGAAGGATCGATCATTGGTATGAAGATGAGTGTTTTTTCGGTGTAGCATTAGGTGTTGAAATTGGCTCAATTTGGTTGTGGAGTGTGGAAGAGATTCAATGGCTTCTAATTTTGTTAATCTTGCAATTTGTTAACACATACGGACAAGCTGTAATGTGGACTCTCATTGTTGTATATTCAAATGAATTTAACTTCTCAGGTTTGAATGGCTTAATACAATAGTTCAAGACTGTAGCTTAATCGCTTGAAAGATAAATTTCTGTATGTTTGTTCACATTCCCATGTTGATTATATGTTTTTTTACGCCGCAAAATAAGATCCGTATTTGTAACTAACGAGTTAAGTTTAAAGGATAGCATTTATCCTTGTACTAGTATTCCACTTGTGAGTCTCTGACATTAACAAGAATCATTTTTGCGTGTAAAATAAAATATGAATTGTTATATCAGGGGTTACTCTTGAGAAACCTAACTTGTAACCACTAAGGAAAACAAGACAACTTACCATTTTCACCAAGCTATGGCCACTCAGAGCTTAAAAAATATTCTTCATTTTCAGAATTGGATAATCTGCTCAGTTGCAAATAGCCTGAAAAGAAGTAGAAAGTGGGATTTTTAATTCTATTTCATGTACAGCATGGGCATCTCGATTTCCGATGAATGACAAATTTCCTTGTACAATGCAATCCAAGTGTCGCGAATCCATATCTCATGTCCCAAAACTCGATTTAAGCATTATATATATATAGGGTAGAACCCCAAGTATTCAACTTTACATTAGCAGCAAAATAAGTCAGCCAGAAACAGAAAAGTGATCCTTCCAATTAAACCACAAGTCGGGACAGCAAAAAACCAAGTACGAAAAATAGCAATCACAATACTGTGCAAAATCCTAAAACACTAATAACAAGAGCATCGATCATCAAGCCTTTGTAGTTTCTATACTACAACATGCCATCCGCATACGTGGGCAGCCTCTTGAAGAAGCTGACGGCGCTCGACGGCATCCTGCTCCTAAACTTGGGCGGCCGCAGGTAATATCCTCCGCCCAGCGCCACCACCCATCTTACAGGAACCAAGTAGAACCCAAACGCCGCCAGCAAGCACACCATCACGAACAAGAAGGTCGCCCTCGGGTCCCGCCAGCTCAGCAACGCCTGAAACCTCTCCCCCTGCGTGGCCAAGTCCCCCACCACCGTCTGAATCCTCCCAGCCACGCTCCGCAGCCGATCGTACCTCATCCGCACCACCTCCGGGCTCCGGCTCGTCGGGAACGAGTCGAACTCCTCGTCCAGCTCGTCCGGATGCACGCTCTCCGCGTACGACAGCCTAGTGTCCATGTAGGGTGGGTGCCGCGGCCTCAACCTGTACCGCCACAGCCCCATCGCCGCCATCGTCAGCAACACGCACGGCGTTATGATCTCCGGGAGCAGCACCAACACCGTAAACACCGTCAAAATCACCGCCGAATACACCGGCTTCTGCCAGCTCCTAAGCATCTCTAGCATCCTGGCGGCCGCCACCCAGCCGCGCTGCCACCACGCTCATGGCCTGGTGCCGCAGGCCGTCCAGCTGCGCCACCGACAGCGGTGCCACGTAGTGCATCTTTGGCAGGAGCGGCATCGCGTACATTTGAAGCACGTTTAACATATTAGCGCACGAGAACCTCACCGCCAAATGCAGCTCCCCCATTTTCTTCACCCCCGACGGGTGCAGCATCAGCAGAGGGTAGGCGTGAGTGTACACTCTCTCCGTCTCCAGCGTGGAGAGGCGGATCCTCACCTTCCCGATCCGCGTGTCCCGGTGGCGAGAGTTGTCGAACAGGCCAATTGAGATGACCGTGCAAGGATCGAACACCTCCCAAGTGTATTGCTCGTTCCACTTAGGAGTCAAACTGTCCACCACGGTTCGAGTCCTCACCCACTTCTGCCCATATTTAGCAACACAATAGGCATCGGTGGTGCCTCCTTTCCCTTCCTTAATCTTCACCGGAATAAGATTCGACGCCCCCAAAGTCCCAACTTGGAGAACACCAATGTGAGGCTTCCATAGCTGCTTGGCCGTGGGGCGGACGTCGCTGCTGTACATGGTGGCCTCGTCGAGCACGTGGTAGCCGCCTTCCAGCGAGGCGCGGACGTGCATCCGAGACGCAAATCTAACAGCGGCCGCCCCCTTGGACTCGGTGGTGAACTGCGTGTCGAGGTTGTACCACCTCGACACGACGAGCTTGTCATCCAATCGCCTCTCGATGTTGGAAATCGGCAAAATCATCCTCCCCACAACCTCGTCCCTGTTGGACCCTAAATGATCTTCAATCGAGATCAACAAGTAGTCCTCAAACGGCTCCGCCACAACAAACATCAAATCCTCGTTCCAATATGGACTAGAGAGGCTCCTACTCGAAGCAGGGGAGGCAATTCTAGTACTCAACATCTGGTTCCCCACTTGAACTTTGGCAAAGAGCTCTGGATATCTCATCACGTTCAACGAAGAGCCTTTGTCTCCCAACACCACATCTTGCGCTTCAATCACACCAACTCGCAAATACCACAGCTTCGGAGATAAATAAACCTTGGATTTGATCAAGCACAAATCATCAAAATGCACATTGGCCGCCTTGGAATGCCAGGCCTCTGCGAAAGCTTCATCAGCTTGAGTTCCGAACCATATAGAGAGCATGACCTCGCCGGATTTGGCCCTCTCGCCTTTCTTATCCTCCATTCTGTACCACTGTGGCGCCAGCTGGCTGTCCGGTGGGACCCTCTTCGGGACCTCGCTCAGATCGAACCAGACGCGTCCCGAGAAGTCGTCTTTGTTGCTCTCCTTCACGAAAATCTCCGCCGCCGACGACTGTATGCAGTCTTTGGAAAAGGCGAACACTTGATTCCACTCCGCATTGCTCGAGGAGACCCTCTTGGTGATCCCTTTGTAGTTCCCGAGCTTCACCTCCGCCACCGCCTCGCCACCGACGAACACCGGCAGCTCTCTCGCCTTCACCACTCTGACGTACAGATACTGCATTTGCTCCACCAGATCATAGGTGGAGCTTGTTTTCCCCAGATGAGGGCTTGTCTCTTTCAAGGAGTAATCGTTTGAAACACCACCGCCGCCGCGGAAACACCCGCCACCGCCGGGAATAACCGGCCCCGGCACGGTAGTGACGACGACATGCTTCATATCACCCAGTCCGGGCTCCACGGACTTCAAATGGCTCGTATTTTGCAGAGAAATTTGACCTGCTTCTCTTTCCCGTTGCTGTTGTGCATGGCTAGGGCTGCTTCTTCTTTTCACAGACAAGGGGGGGGAGAGAGGAGAGACAGGCGGAGAATAGGGTGTTGGATTTTGTGAGTGAAGCTGCAGAGTAAGCAGCTCTGTGTTGCGTTATATTGTGTTTTCGGGAGCCAGCTTTGTTGCTTTTGAGGGGCGGGAATTGATGCTATATTTTCAAACAAAGTTAAGTAAACAAGGATAGCTCCAATTCTCTGGGGGTACAACTGTACAAGTACAAAACTATTTCTCCATCTACAATTTCATTTTTTTATTAATAAAGTGTTAGTTAAAAGAAAAGAGAAGACAAATTAATATCTCAAGGGCTAGAAAATATTACCATGTATAATTAAACAATCAAAGAGATTAAGGAATCCTTGAGTTTCAATTGTATAATTTATAATCACTTTATCTTATTTTTTTAGTCTTTAAATAAAATATTTGTTAATAAAATTTGGTTAAATAAATTGTTGGTGCAGTTTAAAAGATATTAATTTCAATCACTTTATTGAATTTTTAGTTGGGAGAATAGAAAAGCATTTTTATATAAATTTTTCATTTGATGAAATCTTTATATAAATTAAAAATTTTAGAAAAAGAAAAGAAAAAAATATAACATTTCACTGGAGACATGATAGAGAATTGTTGTGATGCATTTATAGCTAATCGTATATAAAAAAAATTAATTTTATACAGTTTGTAAAATTTAATGGATGGAAACTAAGTTTTTTGGGTAAAGAAAGAAAAGATACAAATTGCATATTATTTTCACAAAAGAGAAAAAAGAAGAAAATATTCAATATAACTATGAAATTAATGTCTAAAATAACCTGTCAGACAAGGATGTCAATCGTGCCAACCCGCTCGGATTTGGGCCAACTCTATCAGGTTGTCGGGCTATTCGTTTACGGGTTATTCGAGTTGTGATTTTTTCGGGCTAGAAATTATAAACTCTAACCCTAAATTATTAGATTTTAGGCTAACCCATCAGGCTAATCGGGACTCAATTTTTTTTAATATTTTTAATTATTATATTAATTTTGAAAATTTTATATTTCTAATAAAGAAATATATTTATAAATGAAAGTCATTTCAACTAAAAATAACATGTAACTTTTGGAGAAGCCCAGCCCGTTAAATTAACCATTCTTCTTCTTCTTCTGCTGCTTCTGCTTCTGCTTCCGCTTCCTCTTCCTCTTCCTCTTCCTCCTCTTCCTCTTCCTCTTCCTCTTCTTCTTACGGCACCAGAATTCCGAGCGCCATCGACACCTTCGCTGGAGATTTGGCAAATTACACAATACACAGTGGCCGGCATCAGGTCAATTCTTCTCCTTCTTCTTCTTCTTTCTTCCATCTCAATCCACTCTTTGTTTTTTTGTTTTTTTTTTTTTTGTGAATCTGCAAGTTTGCTCATTTTTCATTAATTAGAAATTTTGGAACTAAGAATTATAATAATAGGATGCAAAGAAATATTGAAATTTGAAATTGTCTGTTTTTCCATCGAAGATCTTACTTTTCTAGATCTTTTGAGGTAAAAAAATTACAATTTTTGGATATTTGGCTTGCTCTCTCTGTATGCTAGACTAATTGTTCACAAAATGCATTCACTGTGAACTTGTATTTATAGATATTTGCTGGGATAGCTTGTTTGGTACATCAATTTCATTACAGAAATTACAATTTTCTTATATATGAATTCAAATATGTTATTCAATTGTCTGAAATTTTTTCGGAGCTCCGTCTGTCTTTCTCGAGCCACACGCCTTCAGCCGAGTCTCATCAATTTTGATTTTTGCCTAATTCGCATAAATTGAAGATGGAATTGTATAATTAGTATTATATTATGATGGAATGTACCTGAATTAGGAAAAATATGATTTGATTGGATTATTGATAGAACTGAAATTTTAGGCTTCTTAGAATTGAAGATTTTGGTATTTGCTTGATTTTACACAAATTGACTTCAGGATTATGAAATTGAGGTTAAATTATTTATGAATAGGTTCAGTTTTGAGGTTTGGCTTGTAGAGGTTAAGAACTTGAAAGTTAGAAATTGCAGATTTTGCTTAGGTGTTTGAATCTGTCTAAATTAACCTAGTTTGTGTTTAATTAGGAGCTAATACAGTATTTTGAATTAAGAAATTGTAACGAAAACTGTAGCTTTATGTTGAGTTTGAGGAATGAAAATTTGGAAGTTCTCTTGGCCTTAAAATTTGTAGTTACTCTAGTTAAGTTGTATAGGTATTAATGAACGTTGAGAAGTGGGTTTTGATGTTGGGTTATGGGCAAAAATTTTAGTTCCCGTGAATAATGTTCCTGATGATTCTTTAGAAAATATAACAGAGAATGCTAGTTTCTATAAAATTAAATGACAAATATTAGTACTTGACACTTCGCATGTCTAGGCAGTCTGCTAGTAAATTGTTATTTGGAAACTTAATTCACTCCTCAATCATATATTCATATGTACAGAACTGCATGCTTAAAAATGATAAAAACATGAGCTGTTGACACTGAGATTGAGCCAGCTTGTGTCGCAAAGTGAAAAACCTTACGTACTTTAGCTTGTAGACAATCAGGAAACAAGGTATGTACCAAATTTCTTTATTGATACCTTTCATTTTCTGATGAATTAAGTTATGTTTTATGTCTCTTTTTGGTTATTGTTGTATTTGGTCGAATGTTGAGATTTCTATGGCCAACCCTTTTTACTGCCTAAACTTATATCTTATAAATCCAAACGTTCTAGTCTTAATTTTCAGCCTTGCGTATTAAATCAGACCTATTTTTAATTCAGATTCAGATATTAGGCCTAGTCTCAAAATTTAACATCAAACAAGAACCCGCACTAAAATGGATCTTCTCAACAAAGCATACGCAACTTCTTCCGATTCTGATGAGGATGGCAGCACTTGGAGGCAAGATGGTGGTGGTGGAGTACCAGAGCAATGGAATTCATTGCCGCCTCCTCCAAAACGCCTCAAACCCGACGAGTTATCGACTAGTCTAATCCAGATGGCCGCGTTTCTCCCCCCAAGTCACCACGCAGAAGCCCCAGTTCCTGGACGGTATATATCCAAGCGGCAAAGAGCAGCCACCTCGGATCCTATACCAACCGCCGGGAACCCAAATTATGTAGCACCTTCACCAGGCAATTTCTGTCCTCACTGAACTCGATTAATTTCTGTGTTGAAAGTTTTTAAAGACTTTAAAAGATCCTTGTTTTTTTTATAAAAGTCGAAGCATAATTGGATTCAAGAACATGTGAAGTTTTTCGTGATTGACTTCAAAGCTTAAATTGTGCAGTGAAGGGAAGCACTTCTGTTTCAGATATACCACGTGCTATTTTGACAGCACTGCAGTGTCGCACAAAGGCCGGCCAAAAGCTAGTGTCTCTTTCTGCTGCACTGGATGGGCACACGAGCTCTGTCAATGCGGTGCAGTGGTCCACAGCTCATGGTAATTTTTCATTGTTGTCTTCAACTATTACTTTCAAACATGCTTCATTGCATTTCTTGTCTGAAGTTGAATGGTGCTGTTTCTTGATAGTTATGCAAAGAGTTGATGATATGTCATACAAATCAAATTTAGCTAAATCTTGTATTGGTAACATCCATACTATATTGTGTTGCCATAGCTAATTTCGTTGTGCAGATATTACTTCAGAGGTGTGCTTTCCTTGACGAGGCTATGTGTTCTAGCATTATAAAGCTGTTCTGTTTTCATTCTGCGTTGACAAATGTTGTTTATGATACATTGATACTTCTGACTATAAATATGTTTTCTGGAGATATTTTAACTTCAGATAGTTCTTTCACAAGAAAGGGCTCCAGGATGTAGTTTCCAGCTGATGATGCATTTTTTTTTTATCACAGACTGTAGTGAAAAGCTTATATGTTTTATGTTAGAGAACCTTTAAGCCTACAATTTGGTTGCATTTGCAAGCTAGAATTTTTTTGAGTATTGATTTCTAGTTGTGGTTGAGGTTTGCTTATCTTTCATGACTCAATGCTATAACCAAGTCTAGTCTCTTCCACAGTCGTCTGCTTGACCTATTGTAAAGATTTGACTTGAGTTTTCATGCTATGAATTTCTAATTTGCTTTGTGATCCAGCTCATCTTCTTGCATCTGCGGGAATGGATCACACTGTGAACATATGGAATGTATGGAGCGGAGGTCAGAAACGAGCATGTACGTTTGACTATCATCATGCAGCAGTGAAAGATGTGAAATGGGCTCATCTGGGATTATCCGTGCTCTCTTGTGGTTATGATTGCGCATCCAGATTGGTTGATGTTGAAAAAGGAATGGAGATTAAGGTTTTTAAGGAGGACCAAATAGTAGAAGTTGTAAGATTTTCTCCAAACAACTATGATCTTTTCATCTCGGGGGGGTCAAAAGGTCACCTCAAACTTTGGGATATTAGGACTGGGACAGTGGTCCATGAATATGTCCGCAGTCTTGGCCCAATCCTTGATGTGGAATTTACATTTGATGGCATGCAGTTAATGACCTCAAGTGATGTGTCTAAAAGCAACATTAGTGAAAATTCAATTATAGTTTGGGATGTTTCTCGGCAAGTTCCTTTATCCAATCAGGTAATATTTTAGTGTCCTGGATTCATTGCTATAGGTCATACTCATAAAATGAGAATGCACTAACATATTATATCTTACTATCAATATAACAATTCCAAGGGTTAGAGGGTTTTTCTTTTCCATTCTCTTTATAAAAAAATAAAATGATTAAGATAAGCAGAAAAAACATCTTAGTTCTATATAGAGAAGTTCAACTTTCCCTGTATGAGAAATGATGAAAAGTGGTGTTAACCATGCCACTGCCTTGCGTATTCGTGCAGATGAATTAATAAAAAGTGAAAAAGGGATAATGAGGAGAATTTATGCTTTGAGTATACTGGCCAACTAGTTGTGCATGTATTTGAATAAATGTTTCGGGCATTCTTATGAGTATGAGCATTAGTATCTCAAATTGAAGTATTTTGTATCACTTGTTTATTTGAACTTTGTTTAGCCTTTGATAGGCGAGAACCTTGTTTGTTCTCTTTAGCTTTTTCTCATTGTTCTGGATTGTGCATTAGAAATTCATGTTTTAAACCTTACAACAACTAAATATTATGTTTCTATTTCAAAATGTTGTTCTAGACGGCTGATTTATTGCTTCCCAGGTTTATGCAGAAGCTTACACATGCCCTTCTATCAGATGCCACCCATTTGAGCCATATTTTATTGCTCAATCCCATGGAAACTACATAGCTATATTCTCTTCCAAACCACCATTTAAACTTGACAAGTACAAGAGATATGAAAGTCATGGTGTTTGTGGTTTCCCTATCAAGTGCAATTTCAGTTTGGATGGGAATTTGGTTGCCTCTGGATCCTCCGATGGTTGTATCTACTTTTATAACTCTAAAACATCCAAACTTCTAAGCAAGGTTAAGACATATGAGCAGGCATGTATAGATGTTGTATTCCACCCTTCCTTGCCTAATGTAGTTGCTAGCTGTAGCTGGAAAGGCGAGGTTTCCGTTCTCCACAAAGATAGCAATAACAATTGGAAAGGCTCACCACGAATTGCTTGAGCGTGTTGAATCAGGTCCCTCCTTCAGACTATTATTGTGTCTTCTAACTATCTGGTTTATAGTTTGTTATATTGTCTCAGTCTGCATCTTGTTAATGTCTTGCATTTATTTATTTGGTTAAGTTTTTAGTGTGCTGTATTTCAGAAACTGTTGATGCTAAAAAAGATGTTAATATTGTTGGCATCAATGGGAATGATCACTAGGCCGAACATCACCTGAAAGAAACCAATCGAAAGGAAGTTATGACGTGTGTAAAAGCCTAGCCCGGGACAATGCTTTCTTCAGCAGTGCAGGTAATCTGTTAATTTTCCTGCCTGTAAATTCACACTGCGACAGATATTCCCTTTTCTGGAAACAGATTGGGAACTCAAGAATCTAAATGATATACTTAGCTCTTACTGGAACTCTGGACAAATCAGACTTAAGACATTAAGCAAAAGCAAGCATATAAATCCTCCATGACTGAATCACATGCTGAAAATGCTAATCTGCAGTGCTGGGAAATATAGCATATTTGGACCACTGTATATCAACTATCTACTACACCCTGAAACCTTGTAAATCTCGGAAAACCTCGAAGAAGAAGAAAGAAGGCAAGCAGAACAAGGAAGGCTGTTACTGCTGTTTGAAATTGGTGAGGATAATTGATATATTCTACCTTTATTATCACGTAAAACCCAAGTACTTGTTATTATACACATCAATCCAAATGAATTGCAGAGCTAGCTACTGACATATTGCAATTTATTTATAGAGCAGACTTATAATCTGACTACATATTGAAGTGTGTACTACAATTTACTTGATGTAACTGTAAACATTCTTAAAGATTGTTCTAAACCTAGTCTAGCTTTGAACTGTACTTTGCTTTGTGCGTGGACGCATGCGTGCGTGTATGTGTGTGCGCGTGCGTGTGTGGGCGTGCATGCATGCGTGTGTGTTTATATATAAAACATGTATATACAATGTGATGTGTTGCTAGCTGACTAGGCATTGCAATCATCTGGTGATTATCTCTCAATCTTTAGTTTGAATTCTTAAGAGTATATGTATCAACTCTCTAATATTATCTCTCATATAGATCAGATCTAGGGTAGGTGACTGTTTCGGGGGAGGGAAATTTTGTTGTGATTCTCTACTTATTCAATCTTGAAGTTGATTGGGCATGTGTGTTCCGGATTGCTGGTTCTCTTCCCGGTGTTTTGGGGTTGTTGATATAATGCCCGTGATGTTTTGGGGTTGTTGATATAATGCACGTGATTACAGGATCCAAAGAATCATTGTAAGTCCACTGTAGCTGCATGTTTCTTGATATGCATACAGATATAGTAGGGCTTGAGAGAGGAAAATCTAGTGTCTCGTCTCGTTATTCAGTTGCCGTTAGCCATTGTCTTCTTGTTCTTGTCCCATCTCACTACAGTCTTGCTCATTAGGTGTTTTGTTAGATTGATAACAAGTATGTGGTTTCAACACATCAGAAGATGTCAATCACTTTGATTATCGGTCTAAGTCTGTTGTTTTTGTTCACACTTCTCTAATGGAGTTCTCAAAACTTATGAGCTAGTTGCACATAATACTCTCAACTTTGCTTTGCAGACTGATTATTTGCCCAGTGGAAGTGATCCATGCTTCTGTCTCATCTTTTGTTTGCAAAGTTCTCAAAAATTGGAGAAGAAGATAGGAGTAAAATATGATCTGCAACCAAATGTTGTTAGTTTGCATCCTATTTGGAATTACTTGGAATATCACTTTCGGTCGAAGCTTCAATACATATCGCAATAAATAACTGCTACCCAGGAAAAAGAAAGACTTGAGTCCAATGTGCTAGTCTTTATATCAATGAACAATCAAGAAGGAAAAATGCAGCAGCGCACAACCTTGTGATAATCATACAGATGTATAACACAATTACACTACTCTCAAGCTTCATGTTTGATTGAGGGCCATTTTCCAGCATTTCATCGAACTGTTAGTAGACTGATTTGAGGGCAACTTTGACAATGAAGCAGTACGGTCAGCAATACACTTCACCCCCAACAAGTAAATCGAGAGTTCGAGTCACCTAGAGGAACCCATTACTCTCTTCTATTTCACAAAATTAATGGATGAAAAATGTGGTTGAGTCGGTCTCTTGAAGACCATGGGCAGTCTCCGTGAATGATTACAACCTTTTTTTTCCTAGTTACACATGTGGCGGTAGACCACATGAGCAAAAGGTCACCACTATATCTAGTTTCAAATAGTTGAAAAGTGCATTGGAGGCCTTCTGCATTGTCTCCTTCGTGCTGTGAAACTTCATTGTCTTAACAATAATTTTTTGTGTTCGCCATTGACGATTCATTCTCGAATTTCCGAACAATGTACACATGTGTAGCATCTCTATTGGTTGGTAGCCATGGAACCTTGTTGATTTTTTTTTTTTTTGATTTATGTTTGGAGCAACTTTTTGACAGAAATTATATTCTTTTTTCATTGATCTATAAATGATCGCCCATATCTATTAGGATTTGACGAATAATATGTGAACTTTGTTCTTATAAATAAAATAACTTTTAATCATAAGAACAATAACTTCTAACAAAGTAATTTTTATATACAAGAATAATAACTTTTTCTTGCCCTTACCGTGAGGGAGAGCTTACATAAGTTTCTTCTTTAATTATTAATTTGTAGAATAAGGAAGATTTTCATTTGAGAAGCTCGCTATATTTATTTTTTGAGTAACAATTTCCATACACGCACTCAGAATACACTTCCAACCTATTAATTGAAGAGAAAACATCTTACCACCTAAATTTGTTATATATAACTTCATTATTATTCATTTTAAACCATTAATCCCAATGCAAAATATATAGATGATGTAAGAAGTAATAGGAAAAGTACATATTTAGTTAAGGTTAATATTGTTGCAAATGTTAAGCTTAAATATAAAATTATAAGCATATATGATATAGGATAACTAAATAAAGGTTAATTCGATATTAATGCATGGCTAGAGTGGTTGTTAGAGTTGAAGTTTAGAGATCAATATTTTGAGAGATTATTCTACATTGTATTCTACAAGGTAGTTTATAGTATAAATTTTGCGAAATTATCTAATTATAGTTCGTGTAAAAAATTTCGGCATCGGAAATGGGTAGGATCGCTCGTCAAAAGTATGAAACTATGATGCGAGAAACATAATTTACAAGTGAGCGTAGTCAAATTTATAACACCAAAATTTTTTGTCGTGGGTCATAAGCTATTTTGAATTTGAAAAAAATGAGGTCATAAATCAAACTGGAAATAGAGCTGAGAAGCTATAATTAACCATATTATGTAATAGCGTAAAATGACTCTATTAATATCAGGTGAATTGTTGGAATTGGTCTGAGATAGAGATTGCTAAATAACACTTTTATTAAATTTGAACATGAATACTTTTTAGGTTAATTGAAAATAAAATCACTATTCATATAATTTGCAATTATAAAATCACATTCAAATTGTTATAAAAAATCCACAATCTAATAATTTGTTTCAATTATGATTACCCCAATTTATTTAACAACCATAATTGTGGCGTGGTGTTGTAAAATTTCAGTCCATGTGGATTATAGTATAATATAGTTAGATTATCATCATCCGTGATCTTCATCTAACTCAACTTAATACAAATTTTTAATAAAATATTTATTTCTCTATCATTCACACACATAATCCTCGATCTAATTCAATTTCTACTTCTAATCCAATCTAGTAAAATAATTTAAATTACTATCTATCTCTCTTCTCTCCTCACTCTCTTTCTATAGCTAACCTTCTCTATTTTTTTTAATATAAATATTTTGTCTGTACTGTGTGTCTCGTGCTAAGGGTCACGGCTATGTATAGTCTTAGAAATCAGTCTACATGTCACAATATCGATCGCCCAAAAAATTGGGGATGGTCTCAATTGTAAGAAATCAATAAATTGTAACACTTGGAAGTTACGTACTATTGTAATTATAAAGTAGTTCCCAAGTAATGATTTTATTTGCAATATTAGACAAGTGATAGTTTTTAATGTTACCCTTATTTATATGTATCATTGAAAAAATATCGTGTTTGAAAATATTATTATTATTATTATTATTATTGTTATTATTATTATTATATTAAATAATAATAGTTAAATAGAATTTAGATAAAGCAGGTCTCACATAACATTATCACCACCAGTACATCACAAGGCCACAAAAATCGATCTGTAGTTGGGCCTGAATGAGGATTCACGAGCACCATTGATGGGTTTATAGTCTATAAATAACAAATGTTCATCAATTTCTAAAAGCCCAATAGTCTACACATTTTGAGAACTGCTAGAGCGTAAGTTAATTTTCGTTAAACGCAATCTTGTCGAATTCGTAAAATCATTTTCTAAAAATATATAACTCTTATATTTTGGAAAGCCGTACAAGTTTATTTATTTATAAACTGAATGTATAAGAGGGAAAATATAGGGGGCAATGATGAGTGAAAACAAAATGGAAGGCCCAAACTCAAGTGAAAGCACGTTGTGATCAAATATGTCGATTTTTTTGTTTATTTATTATTATGTAGTTCCAAAAGTATTACGAAGATTTGCTTGAAATTCCTCGATGGCTACAATATTGACTTTGGAATACAATTAATGGGAAAGAGAAATTCGGATTGGTAGTTAAGGATAGGAAAATGGAGCAGTTGATGAGGGAGGGAGATCACATGAATTCATCGAAATTCTTTCTTCATTTGAACAACCCCATACCTATACGCCTATATATTCATCATTTTTGGACCATTTCTGAAGACGTGTGTGTGTATTAATAAAAACAAAAACATAGGACCAGTATTGGACCAATTCCACCTCTACCACCGTGCGATGCGACTATTACTTGAGCTTATTTTTGTGTTTTTATGTATGAAAGTTCAAATAACAAGATAGATTTTATTTTGGGGAATCAATTAGCATAAATTGGAAATGGGATGGTGACAACAACTATTACTTGGAATCCTGACATAGGTGTATTTGAGCATACATGTACTTCCACATGACAGCCGATTGTTGAGACTTGAGATAGTGGATAGTGTACACATTAGACTTAATAATACACGGAATTGGTCTATTAAGGTTTCTTGAGATAGCAATTGGTCGTACATACATAAAATAATAATAATTGAGTTCATATTTGAAAATAGGCCAAGTTGTATGTCTACTCGTTACAAATAGGGGTGCTTAATCGGCCGGTTCGGTTATAACCGAACCGGTTGCACCGGTTAACCGAACCGAAATTACCGATATTATAGGAACCGGAACCGAACCGAATTGGCTATTCGGTTAACCGATAACCGGCCGGTTATAACCGACCGGTTATTCGGTTAACCGAATAACCGGTTCAAAAAAATGAAATTTTTATTTTGGTAAAGTTTAATTTTTTCTTTGGAACCGTTTAAGTTGAAATTTAAACAATAGACTATTCCAACAAAATTGTAAGCTTTTACAAGCTCTAAAAATAGAATATTTCACAAAATTTATCATACATTGAGT
>JAYDZE010569636.1:0-30322 GCA_034509125.1 Monilaria moniliformis
AAGGCCCTGACAAATGGTGTTTTAGGCATCCAAAGAGGCAAAGATCCTGGAGTTATGATCTACATGTATCCCTTACACTCTGGTGGGTCCAAGGCTCAAAGCTACCATGGATGGGGGACAAAGTTCGATTCCTTTTGGTGCTGTTATGGGACTGGTAAAAAATCATTAATTTTTCTGGCGTCCATTATCCGTTTTGATTATTAACTTTTCTGGCGTCCATGAATGGATGTTTAATTGTTAACAAATTGTTAAGCTGTTAGCAAATTAACAAA
Organism: Monilaria moniliformis; assembly: GCA_034509125.1. Taxonomy (NCBI): domain Eukaryota; kingdom Viridiplantae; phylum Streptophyta; class Magnoliopsida; order Caryophyllales; family Aizoaceae; genus Monilaria; species Monilaria moniliformis. The sequence continues at coordinate 273 of JAYDZE010569636.1, forward strand.
ATCCAGTTGCTAGGACTTGTTCTACTCGTAATTTATTTTGTGTTCTCCACTTGTTATTATATCAGATTTAGAGCATGTTGTTTATTTGTCCAATTTCCTCTATTCTAAATTACAGGGATTGAATCATTCTCGAAATTAGGGGACTCAATATACTTTGAAGACGAGGGAGAAGAAAAGGGACTTTACATCATACAATATATTCCTAGCACACTTCATTGGAGATCTGGCCAAGTCGGGCTGAGTCAAAGAGTAGAACCTGTAGTTTCTTGGGATCAAAGGCTCCAAGTAACAGTTTCTATTTCTTCAAAGACGGTATAGAAATTGATCATTTGCCTGCTACTTTGTGGTTACGTCTTTTATTCCCTTGTTAAATCTTATTGAGGCCTAGTCTACAGTGGTTTCACAAAGCAATAATTTGTTTCCTCTTCAAAATGGCAAAACAAACTAATTCTGTTCGACGAGGGACAGCTGAGGCTTCTAGGCTGGGTTTGCAGATGGACTAATACCAAAAACTCCTTTGTTTGTGCATATATTTGTCCGTCATGGTGTTTATTTGTCTTTCTTAGTTGAGAAATATGCGCCACTTTTCCCCTTTCATATTCCGTCAGTAAATGTTCAGCTCTCTCTCTCCCTCCCTTTCTGGAAACAATGCATAAACCATTGATATGCCTGTAATCTCGTCTCAAATTCTGCTTAATGCAGCAAGCAGAAGTAACACCATCAACACTTAACTTGAGGATTCCCTCATGGACATATTCAGCTGGCTCAGAGGCATCTTTAAATGGTCAAAATTTGTCTGTGCCAGCATCAGGTAAATTCCAATTCGCTTGTTATTAGCATTATTTTAATATTATATATTCGAGCTGATCTAGCCATCTGCTAATTGTTTTCTTATTTCTTCCGTTATGATAAAGCAAACAATAAGTAACTGATTGTTTTTCACTCAATAATGCAGGTAATTTTTTGTCAATCAGTAAAAGTTGGATTCTTGGAGACAAAATTGAACTTCGCCTGCCTTTAAGTCTAAGGAGAGAGGCTATACAAGGTATAATTTTTTTCGTTTCTTAATTAAAGTCTACACTACTTTCCTCTTTTCTGGTAGTCAACGAGCTCACTTCTTGCAGATGACAGGCCAAATTATGCTTCTGTACAGGCTTTCCTCTTTGGCCCCTACCTTCTTGCAGGATTTTCAAATGGTGATTGGGACATTAAAATAAAGTCATGTACTTCTCTTTCAGACTCGATCACTCCAGTTCCTGCTGATTATAACTCTCAACTTATTACTCTTGCGCAAGAAATCAGGAATTCTACCTTAGTCGTATCAAAATCTGATCAACTCATAAAAATGGAAAAGTCTCCTGAAGTTGGGACTGATGCTGCTCTCAGAGCTACATTTAGGCTCGTTGTCAAGAACTCGAATTCTGAATGTTATCCGGCATCAAAAGAACCTATAGGCAAGTCAGTCATGTTAGAATTGTTTGATTTTCCAGGTAAGTTTGTGTTGCACAATGGGGAAGGTAAGAGTCTTTCAGTGTCTAATTCCTCATCTATGGAAAAACAATCATCTGTATTCCGTTTGGTTGCTGGATTGGACGGAAAGGATGGGACGATCTCGTTGGAGTCCAAAAGCCTGAAAGGCTGTTTTGTTTATAAAGAGCTTTTGAATGATTCTGAAGCAAGTGTGAAACTAAAATGTGGCTCTGGTTCATCAGATATTGAATTTCAACGAGCAACAAGCTTTGTATTGCAAGATGGAATTAGCAAGTATCATCCTATTAGCTTCATTGCAAAAGGGGTGAGAAGAAACTTTATTCTATCTCCATTGTTTAGCTTGAGAGATGAGTCTTACACAGTATATTTTAATATATCTATGTAAATTATGATAGTAAGTGTAAACTCTTGAAGCTTATGTTGAACAAAGTTATATTGTGTCAGTTGCGGTTTGTGGTGCCTGTAAAGATGTAGTCTATTGAAAACACATATTTGGGAATAAATTACTTAGTCACATTGTACGGTGTTACGTGAATTGGAATCAAGTTACAATATATGCATATAGTTGTAAAAGACTATTCCACTCACACTTGCATATATCAATAGATCTTTTTTCAGTTACAACTCACATATTCTATATACACATCTGAGGTGATTAAAACTCTCTGCCTATTGGTTGGAAGGAAAATATCTTACCAACTAAGTTGCGTTTCTTTGTTCACGTATCAATAATATGAAGTAACTTGACTAATCTTTCTATAATTCACAGTATGACACTGGATTCTTTCACCCCCAAGGCATTCACATCTTTATAGTCTGATTGTTGTAACAGTTCCTTTAGCAGTGAACACATCATCCATCCAACAGCAGTTACTTTCATATTGTGTCATTCTATCATGGGAAGATGAATTTGCTGAATCTAGCCATTTTCTAACATTACATGTAATATAATTGATGGGCATTTGTAGGACCACTCTGTGGCGTGGTTTCATTAAGTCGATAATCAATGAGCCGCATACCTCTGCAATTCTGAGATTGATTTTATGTTATGTTTGATGATCTTGTGCATTCCTTTAAAGACAATGAATCCCAAGTTTTCATACTAGAGTTGGTTGTGTAGTAAAATTAAAATTTGCACCTCCCAATTGAAGAGTCGCTAATTTATGTGATCGGCAACGAGTGGCCACAAACCGAACAGGTAAGGAAACAGAGCACGTGGTCCTCTCATGGCATTTTAATGAACAACATCATCATTATGCAATACTGCAGTTAGTCAGTTGCCATGTTGCTCGGGCCCACGCAATACATGTACGACAAATGTATTACTATTTTTGAAAATTATTTTGGATTCATAGAAATATAATATTCTTAAGTGTTAAAAGAAATCAAGTCAATTACTCGTCAATTGTAATACTATTATCTCAAAAGAAAAAAAAATGTATAAATAAAAATACTATAAGTTAACCTATTATTTATTAAGATGATTACAGATTTAAGATTAGCTAATTAAATTTTTTTATTATTTTTACTATTTGAGATAACTTGTTTAATTCATGACTCATTAAAAGGATTAAGATTGCAAAAGAATTATAATAAAAAATACTCAATCATCTATATTATCTATTCTAAAATAATAGTAGTTCTCTTATGATATTATCGATAGAGCTTAATTTTGAAAAGGTTAATCCAGTTTCTAATAAAAGGTTTAGTCGCATAACTTGTTAAGAATCATAAAATTCAACTATTAATTTGGAAGGTTGGATGATAGAATAGTTATAAAACAAAATAAAAAAACTGGCAAATAAATAATGAACTATGATCAATTGCAACATCAACATTATTTTCAAAAGTTGGCAACTCAACGGTGAGTTTGACATTTGGGGTGTCGGTTTTTTGGTCATTTGGCTTCACATTTTGGCCAATTTGTTGAAGGGAAAGATTGACCTCACATTATTTTGACATACAAGTTAGAATTCAACATATATACTCATGTTTCTACACTTTTCTTACCAAAATAAAATGTAATTGCCAAAAAAAATTAAAAAAATTTACCCTAGTGAATTTTACAATTTATTTGAAATGGTGATGAAAAAGAAGAAGAAGATGAGCGTTACCTATTGAAGATAGGGAGGCAGGCATATTCATTAATGTTGAATCCCATTATATGCATTGGAACGTGTGCATTAATTATTATTAATTATTACGAAATATATTTTGTAATGAACATATGTGATACTGATAGATATCAATGTGTGTGCAAGTACAAAATATTAAATATGTGGTGAATCGCTCATCTAACTAATTAGCTCATAAAATAGGCCAATAATACCACAATTAGGTTCATTTATCTAAGTTCAGTTATCCAAGGAATAATTGATGTGCAAAATAGGAATCTAATTTACCTGAAAGAACCTGCACTACTGCTGGTGTGGATCATAGTTTATTGGCAAGTTTATGATTATCCACATCTATAATTAGTTTGAGTGTAATACAATTAAGCATGTGAACCAAAAGTTTAATTTCTAGTAACAGAAAAATAAAATAATGTGAAAGTAGTTGTTTTATTATAGCACACAACATGTTGTATAACATTTTACTGTGCTGTATTTCCGTATTATCTATATAAATTATGAGGTATATTTAATGAAAATTATAAATATACACTTATTATGTATTTAATAATAATGAAACAAGATACGCCAACACAGGAATCCAGACATTATTCAAACTAACAAGCTCGAAGCGGCTTCCCGCATAGGCAATCATTGTACGTAAACGACGACGCTTCCAGATGATCAAACGGAGAGCCCGCCGGTATGGGCCCACATAGGTGGTTATGGCTGACGTCGAGGTGCCCAATGAACGTCGCCGCCGATATCGATTTCGGAATTCTCCCTCTCAGATTGTTGTTAGACAAGTCCAGCACAGTGAAGTACGATCTCGGCCCGAACGCATCTGGAATGTAACCTTGGATCGCGTTCCTGCTCAAATTCAGTATGCTAATTCCCGAATTGATCAGCGTCGTCGGAATCGGGCCGGACATTTTGTTGCCGTCGAGATTTAATGTGGCGAGAACCGCCATTTTGCCGAGGCCGGCGGGGATCGGGCCGGAGAGTTGGTTGAGAGATAGATCTAGATCGGAGAGGCGGTAGATGTAGGAGATCGACGCTGGAATAGCTCCGCTCAGCTTGTTTTTGCTGAGCAAGGCGCGGCTCAGCATTCTCAACTTCCCGAAATTCCTCGGAATCGTGCCGGAGATTTGGTTGCCGCGGATGTCGAGATGCATCAGGGAGGAGAGGTTGGTCAGGGAGCGGGGGATGTTGCCGGAGAACTGGTTGTCGGCGACGTTGAGTACGCTGAGGCGGCTGAGGCGGCCGATGTCGGCGGGAATCTGGCCGGAGAACTTGTTACCGACGAGGTCGAGGATTCGGAGGAAGGGGAGGGAGGTGATGCAGGGGGGGATGGGGCCGGAGATGCCCTTCCAATCGGCGATTGTGAGGCTGGAGAGGCGGGTGAGCTGGCAGACGGCGGGGGATATGGAGCCGGTCATGTAGCCGGTGCGGTTGGCTTTCTCGAAGATAGGGTCCTCCGATTCGCCGCGGAGGTTGATGTCGGCGACGCGGTGGGTCTCCGGGTCGCAGCTGACGCCGTACCAACGGTGGCAGCAGTTGCTGCCCGTCCACGTGTTGAAGATGCCTAAGTGGGGCTCGTGTAGGGTGGACTTGAAGGCGAGGAGAGCTGCGCGGTCGGCGGGGAGGCAGGCATTGGATGGGAGAATTAGGGTTAGGGAAAGGAGTAGTATGGCGGATAATGTGTAGAAGGCGGTGGTGGCCATCGGCGGTGACTGTCTCTCTCTCTCTCTCTCTAGAAGTTGGAGTGTGTGACAGAGGTTTGCATGTGAGAGTACTGGTACTTGTTCACTGCGAGCATGCACGTTGAAGGGGAGTGGGCTGGCGGGGGAAATAAATAGTGTGGAACCGGTGTATTACGGTTTTGCCCCTCCACGTGTGGTGTTTGAATAAGGGTGTACAGGTCAACATGGTTACGAGATAAGATTGGGGGTGAATGAAAGAGCGTGCCATATTAATGGCAGAGCTAACTAATAAAATACTTGTTTTAAAATAATAAATATAAAATTAGTTGTTAATTGTTAATGGTCCAACTTTAGGAGTGTGAATTCTCAACTCACGATTATATAGTATTTCTTAAACATATCTAAAATTTACACCTAAAATATTTCTTAACAGTAAATTTATCTTATTTGTCTACAGTTGACGATCAAAATCTTATTAACTTGTTAATCAAGCCTTTTTAGGCTAATTGATGTGAATGAAAGAAAAACAATATTATAACATTCTTGTCTGTAATTGTTTCATTGTAAAATGATTAACATCTGAACTCAAATTCATTCCAATAATATATTTATAATTAAAATCATAAATATACCATTATAATAATCTCAAGCAATTTTTTTTGAAAAGTATGTACTAAAGGACCATATACTGAAATAGAAATAATATATTGAAAAAATAAATACTTTTGTAATCGAAACTGAAGGGGAGGAATTGAATAAAAAAAAACTATATATTATTTATTTATTGTCCTAAGCTAATCAACGTTTCATTATTTCTTTCTAAATTGTCTCAGTATTCCCGTTTTCTAAATCCGAATGTAGCTCTTTAAACAAATTATTTATCTATTCTTTACTTTGTATGATGAATTTTGGAATGAACCAACCACAAAAATTTCTTCGATGCACTATTCCCTTTTGAACGATGGATTCCGTCGTTAAAACGCGATTTCTTCTAGAGTGTCTACTTATAAATTGACAGCATGACGATCACAAATAAATTACATACAAATTTTAATTAAGTAGTATCTGGTGCTTCACTGTTATATTGTCGGTCATAGGATTTTGAATAAATAGTGATATTTTGAAATTAATTAGGTGGTAACTGATTTGATATGTCTGATCAATAATTTTCTGATAAATGGAACATTAGTTTAATGTGCACCGGGATGTGCGCCCACTAATGTTCCACTTATTAGATAACTATATATTAGTTAAACACATCAACCCACATTAACACGTAATATGTCTGCACTATGAAATTATATTTCCAATTCCAAGTATCGAGCCTCTCAACTGTAGCATAGGAAAAGGGAGAGGAAATGGAGAACGTTTTGCCACGTATCAATTACTCGCCCAGATTCGGGGTATTGTTTATGAAGATGCTTCAGCGGGACTTCGGGAGTATACGTAGTTTATTTCTTTTTGCATTATTCATAGTTGATTATACTTTTTTCTCAAAAAAACAGTTGATTATTCTTTATGATTACTCAAAAAATAATTCGATATTTCGGCACCCTTCAGATCTATTATATTATTTTGATGTGTAATTCGTATTTTGATTTTAATTATTTTTGTTCGTTTAGCTTAATTTGTAACTGTAAAATAGGATTTATGATGGAGTGATATATGCAGAAGAAAAGCACTCACAAAGACAAAAAAGAATTGCTCAAAAAAATAATATATCACAAGTATTGATGGAACCAATTGAGGATTCCTTGCCAGGATATTATTGTTTTTAATTACCTGAGATTAAACAATTAATTATTAATCTATGTCACACGTTGATAGTCGAAATCATGCGAAAAGATAGTCGAGTCTAGACATGCTCTTAAGGGTTTCGATTTCTAACATTTGATTGTCTCCCAGTGTAATGAACTTAAAGAAAATCTCATGCATTGTTCAAACTTTCTAGCTTATTTTCAATCTCGGCAAGAATGTGCCTGAACCACGAAAGCCTCGGACCCTTGATTATCATGAACCGTGCTTTTAGAAATTGAATGCTCATTCATGTCTTTATGCACTGACTCCTATTTTTTGCACGAAACGAGCTTTTTTGGGCTTAATTGGACACGAAAAGGACGTTACAAACGTTGGCCACCTTGGATAGATCCCATCGGCGAGATAGTAGTCCATGTGGTACCGACGTCCATTGATCGTATTTTATATTGTCGGTGCCCTACCGTGCAAGATGTCATTAAAGATGTCCATGTGGTTGAGCACGTTGATGTCATTGTTGGACCCGAGGACACCAAAAAATGCATGCCAAATCCAAAGCCGATGGTCGGCGATTGCTTCAGCACAATCGTCGGATGTGAGCCTTTGTGGCCACTGCTGTATTCGTTCATCCATGACGTTAGGCAGTTATTCCACTGCCAGTGGATGCAGTCGATGATGCCAAGCATGTCAAGGAAGCCGAGGTATGCTTCGTGCAGACGGTGCAAATGCTGGCAGCCGAAGGATGTGGACGCCCTTAGATATTTTGCGGCGAAGGCGTCACGAATGCTCTTGCAGAATCACTTCAAGCATTCACGGCCCGTGCTATCGAGACGTGCAAGTACTCGTTGAACATATCAGCACATCCGCCGGTTGCCAGCTGTCGGATTGTCGACGTACACTTAACAAACGTTGAAAGACCTTGTCGTCCGAGGGCATCCGGCCGCTGCTGGAGGTATTCTTCGCGCGCAACCAATGTATTTGCTATGCACATAAATAAATCTCTTGCATACGGAACCAACGACAGAAAAAATCTTCTCCCTATCATGGCTGGTCGGAGAAATAATCCGCCATCAGTTGGGGATCAACAACTTCACATTCCCGGTGCACGTACCTTATGGATTGTACATCGAGAGCATCCATCGAAGGAGGCTGCAAGTAATAACTTACAATCGCCGCTTGCAGTATCGACATAAGTCGCTTCACATTATCGTCGTCTGGATTGTCGGAGTCGGAGGCAACGTAGTATAGATTCATTTTGTCGGAGGCTATGAGACGAAGAAGACGGTGAGTAAAAAAAGAGAGAAACTAGAGAGAAGATGAAGAAACTTGTGTGGAAATTGAAATGTGGGAAATAAGGATATATATAGAGGGGTTGGAATATTTTAAAGTTAATATTTATAACACTAAACGTTGGGTATTAACGGATCTATTGGAATTTTTTTTTGAACAAAATTTTTGAATTAAAAAAAAAAATTAAATGGCTTCGTGTGGATGCCCACTCGCTAGCCCGGCGATTGGGCGCATCGTGTGCCTCTGATTGGTCCGGGGGTGGCGCGCTGGCCCTCCCCTTTCTTGCCATCTCGCGCAACCCATGCCACCACCCAACCCACGACGCGTTTCGCGTTGCTCTCGTACCTTCGGAGTGGGCCGCGAAACGTGCGTTGCTGATGGCGAGTTCAAATCCATCCCATTGTTCCACTTCTAGAATGGTGTTATAATAACGACCAACGCCCATTACATTCCTGCCGCCGACAAACCTTTTTCCGATTGTTGGTCTCTCACCAATTATCGTATGTAACTATTTTTTAGCCTTTTTCAGTTTTAGTTAATAATTAGAGTTCATTTTATTAAACTTGAATTTTTAGTAGTAAACGATTTTAGTATTAATATCAGTAAAATAATAAATTTTAATTGTAATAATGAGACACAAAATTATTAAAACAGTTGATCCAGAGGGGCTATTTGTTAAATTGATTAATGATAACCTCAATAATATGCAGCGCTTAGGCTTAACTATGGTTGCGGAGGCGAACATGACATGTATAAGTAAGTATTTGAATTGGAAAAAGAGATTATTTAATGATGATTGAATTCGTTTATTTTGCTCTAATTAATTAATTGAAGAGGTCCACCGTTTTTGGCTGCCTCCGAATAAGTATGCACATGATTGAATTGAAGATATTGAATTATTATTAGTTTTTGAAGGAATTTGAAGATATTGATAGAAATTTAATAATTGACTTCCAGGAAAATCTTAAATATTTTCATAATAAAGAATCATTTTTAGTTTTTTGTTCGCGTAGTTCTGAGATGAATGCATTTTTTTTGTTAGATGAATGTAACATCTGAATTTCGATCTCATAATGAGCAAAAATTACTTTTTTTAATGCAGATAGTGATCATGACGATTTTTTTTATTTTGATATGATATTTGAGAAACTTTTACGAAGTAGAATACGAGAAATATATAAATATCGAAATAAAAACATGGAAAATATTAAATTGGAAGAAACTCCGGCAGCTTTACTGAAATGCGAATAGACTTTAAACATGTCGATACAAGTTTTATTTTGGATGCTAAACAAATAAACAAATGACGATCTTATCGATGATGCTGATATGAATAATGAAGTGGACCATAAACTTTATCTTTCGATATATACGATTCCGACAATAATCCGATCTCTGTCCCAATCTCTACTAAATCCCCATGTTTGGTGCATCACCAAGAGGACTTTGAATGCTATATTATTAGCATATTTTTTATTATTAATAATTGACAGGACACCACATTCACATAAAAAATAGAAATATACATATATTTTGAAAAAAAGCGCTGTAAATATGAGGATGAAGTCAGACACTGACTGTGTCATCCATTTGTTAGTATTTTCGGATTTGTCGAATTTCACTACAGCTGTGACCCAGATTCTCGCCTCACTTAATGAATCGGCCCACAATAATTGGGGAGCGATGTTGGGCCCACACTTATTTTTAATGCCCAAGCATCACAGTTAAACCGTAAAATTGGCTCATTGTCAGCGAAAAACTACACAATATTCAAATTTCCTCAACGAAATCTGGAGCCGTAAATGTTAGATAACCTCTAATTTTTATAATAATATATGTTAATCATGTGAGAGTGGTGAGTTATTTAGTGCATCTGTTTCAAATTTGACATATCACAAATAGCCCCCCTCTCTACTAGTGGCCTATCTTCTCTACGAGTCTGGGGTGGGGGGTGGGGGGTGGTGGTTTTCCTATTTATATTTTGTTTTTGATTTTGAAAACAATGTAATGTATGTTATAATATTTTATGATAATGTTTGTTTATGTAAACATCGTAATAAAGTTTATATATTAAAGTGATGCTTAGTAACTGTAAACAACGGTACATACTGATTCTTAATCCCTATACTAGAAAAATATTTATATATTTTCTGCCACTTCCTATATGTATGTATATTAATAATTAAGTATCTAAGAAAACTTCAAGAAGAGGTTCAGGTTTAGTTCTAAATAAAATCTAAATATAATAATAAATTAAATTACTGATATCTTGTAATTTACCTATTTTTCCTAGTTTGTTATTCAATATATATCTAAATGTTATAGTATTATATTATCTGAAGTATTTTTACGTTATATTTTTTCTACTTTTGTTAAGTCAATATCTATTTACAAGTAATTATTTAAGAAAGTTAAATGTTGAAGTTTTCAGATCAGGATAACGTTATGTGCAACTTAATTTTGTGTAATATGTTTGAGTAAAAGTGGATAGAGATATAAATGTATTCCCCGTTCCATATATCTTGACCCGTATTTTTTTTAGGTGTCTCATGGCATGTTTTTTTTTTTGGGTTATCACTTTCTTTAAATTAAATATGTATATTGCACATCTTTACACAATAATCTTACTCTTTTAAATAACTCTTTTGAATAACTGTGCCAAAAAGAAATAGTTCAAGTCGAATGAGACAAATGGAGTTATAAATTAGCACATGTATGTATTAGTTGCAATAACAATCCACAATACACTTACACGACCTAATTATTTTGTACTAGAAAGAAATCATTGTATGGAAAAAAATTATAGATGAAGTTAATTTGTCTGTTGAACATTATAATAAATGATTACATGTGAGTGCATGTTCTATAACGCTCGACCAGCAAATCTTTTATATGCCATATCTCTTAATTTGCCTAATTAAGTGACAGATGATTGGGACTGTCTTCCAACTCAAAAATTTTGTTCATTGGTACTCATTAATTTCATGATCATCGATTCATTCATGCATCTTTATGTTTTCTGTCATATTATTCTCTTTAAATGGCGATTTCGTAGTTTTAATTTTTTATGTGAAAATCTATTATCTAGCTATTTTCGTTCCTTTTTTCTCTTTCCTAGAATTTCATTTTTTCTAAAAGTTATGTTATTTTAATACATGAAAATATATACGATATGCATTTTGTATTAAAGAATAAAGATTTTGCGTAAAGACTTTTAATTAATTTAATATATAATAATAATACTATGCAAAAAACATCAAAACAAATTATATATATATATATATATATATATATATATATATATATGAGATTTATATTAACAAGTTTTTTATATATATACACGACTTTTATTATTATGTATATGATTTGTAATTTACTTCTTTTAATTTCTTGTGATTATTAATAATAACTTTACTTTTATTTGGTTTTAATTAACTAAAAATCCATTTTTAAATTCATTTGGTAAATTATTTATGCAATTAGATTAAATATCTTTTCTTTTTCTTCTTTATCCTTTTATTACTCTCTTTGTCCCATTATCAATTATTCAATATTTTTTGGCATGTAGATTAATAAAATTGTGTTTTGTGTGTAAAATATTAGAATTCACTAAATTTGAGTAATTTTTTATGTGTAAAAATCTTCATTTTTTGGAATGAGAACGGTCTGAAAATGAAAATGAGTCATGACTTTTATTGGGACGGAGAGATTATTAATGGTTAATGATAACTTTGGTAATATATTTAATTTCAAGATATGGTAAGATAAAAGAAAAACTAAAAGAACCGAGATACAAATTAAGGCTAAAACAAGATTAAAAATTATATTTGTTGTCAACAACAAAATAAAAATAAGTGAAATGTTTGATAGTCTAAATTTATTTTGTGTCCCCTTTCCCTTCGTTTTCCCCTTTGTTTCTCTGAAACAATATTCATGAGTCATCACAAATACATTTCTCCGAACAATGAAAAATACGAGATGAAATTATTTCAAGCACTTGAACAATCAAATTACATAAATTGAACGAGTAGTTAAAAACACGAGATGCAAATGTTTCAAGAATGCAAACTCATTTATCTAATTTTATATGGGCGACGAATGCAAAAACGAGTCCAAGAAAGGGAGAAAATCAAAGTGAGAAGAGATTGAGGGAGTTGGAGATGTCAACGTAGAGAGAGAGAGAGAGAGAGAGAGAGATTACGCAGCCTCACCCTTCGATATATAATCTGGGCTGAATAGTCGATTTTCATGTTTTTGACACGGACTGAGCAACATACAAATTACGGACCTCCTTCTTTTAAGTCTTTTCTACTAAATAACTGAATAATACTATTTTATTTGATCAAGATTAATAGTCTAATCTTGGTCATATGCTCTCTCTTTTCTATGTCTAGTCACTGCTATAATTTATTTTTATGAAATACAAGCATAATACTCTCTCTTTTATGAGTTGGGAGAAGAGAAATTGAAATTTCAACTCTGCAACTCTGCTGGTCATTTTTTCTATAAAGGAAAAATAATACGAAAAATATTACAACAATACAATCGTCAAAAATCTAAAATAATGGATCGGGCCCTTTTTTTTTAATCTCCATAAACTATAGTAAACAACAAAGTCTAGGATTCAAATTACATTGGTCCCCCTCTTTCAAATCAAAATACTAATACATTAATCACATGCACTGTAATTATTGTAATGTACGTAGCCAATTTGAGACACTAATGACAACAATTTGAATGTCGCCAATTTTAAACCCACTAAACGAACGATTGAGGCAATTGCGCTCTCAATCCTAATATATATATATATATATATACGCACGTGTGACTGAGCATGCAAAATTTATTAATGTATGTTTAATTAAAAAATCAGATAAATTTTGTCAAAATGAAAGGAATTTTTGACATTATAGCACAATATATACAAAATGAAAGGAATCTTTGATAAATTTATAGCACAATATATACAAATATAAATGTATCTATATATTATATATAATATTACATTAGTAAATTATGACTAGAATTCAAAATAAGTGATAGATTATAATCCAGTATCCCGATTTTTTATGGTGATTAATTAATTGAAATAATTGTAAACTAATGATGAACGATCTCACCATGTTCTCTCGAATCTCTCTCCAGAGAGAGAGAGAGAGAGAGAGAGAGATCAAAAGGGAGGTAACGGTGGATCACGAATGTTACTGGCCGTGTTATCCGTCAGAGGTGTCGTTGTGCGGGTGTTATGTGGTCAAGTTAATATCTCCAAACTTTAGGGGGGATTTTATTATTCTACCAAATAATTAACGAAATCCACGTGGTATATCCATGTGAAGGTCGACACACATGAAGATTGTTGGAACGATTTTTCCATGTGGAATGGTTCCACGCGCATTATATACTACAACAGTAAACACAGAAATTTGGACAAAATTAGTTGATGCAACAAAAATCAGACAACTTATCTTTTAACCCAAACTGAATCAAATATTTTGGTTCGATTTTAGAAAAAGTATTTCGATTCGAGTTGCTCTGATTCGATTCGTTTTGGACCGCATCGTCCAAATTCTCACCATTATTCGTTTACAGCACCCCTAGCTTATGTTGGGCGGCTTGGGCCTAAGAAATTAAATGGAACAATGATAGTTGGGCCAATGGAAAATTCATTTTTGGTCTGAAGGATTTAATCGCCCAACCTTACAAATAATCTGAAGCCCGACATAAAAGAATTTATTTTTAATTAACATATTAACATTAATTGTATTTAACTATAATTTCAAGATTTCTAACCCCAAAACAATCTTATTCTAACTGTCCCGTAATTGAATAATCCGACCACTAAATAAAATTAGCATGAACCCGATAGGATTAGTCCGAAAATTGAATAGATTGATTTGATTAAGCAAAATTTTCCTAATTATTTAGTTTTCAAATTTCCTTATTTATTTTGGGTCAATTGTAATTCATAGCTGAACTTTGCAGCTATATGTTAAAATGGTCTAATCTTTGAAAAATAAAAATAAAAAAATAGCCTAAACTTTCATGAAAATATATAAAATGATCAGACGTTAAAAAAGACAAAAATTCATAAACATGTCCAAAAATCATGAACTATTCCAAACATGTCTAATATGTGGGCAAAACATTAGATTGTATTACGTTGAACCTCATGGTCCCCGCATAAAGCGCATATTCCCTCTGTCATGACATGACGTAATTGCAAGTTCGCCTCAATCGAGATCGAATTTGAGAGAGCTTGATTGACCTTTGGTGGAATAGACAGCTACCACACAAACTTGCTCCAAATCTTTCGTTCCTCGTAGCTCAAAGATGGGTTTTCTTATATTGTTTGAAGTTTGTGCCGTTTTTATAATTTTCATTAAAGTTCAAGCTATTTTTTTATTTTTCAAAAGAGTAGCTATTTTTACAACTTTCATGAAAAATCAAGTCATTTTTTTTTTGTATTTAAAGTTCATGGCATTTTTACAAATGACTTTAAAGTTCGAATTATAAACTACAATTAACCTTTTTATATTTCAAAGTTAATGTTGGAAAATCAATTCCCTATTCATTCTTGGGAAACACAAAAACAACAAGAAATAAGATGAGGAAAATAGACAATAATCACTAACACAATAATTTAATGTGGAAAACTCCAAATTCGGAGAAAAACCACAACCCACATAAGAAAATTCAATATATGATAAATTTCTACAATCACACAATATTCATCTCTCTCTTGACCGAACCCCCTACACTATTACAAGCCTCTGAATAAACTATCATCCTCGCATCAAGTCTCTCCCACAATAAAAACTAATAGTAGGAAATTTTGGCTAGAGTTAATCACAATATTAAAAACTAGTGATTGATGAAATTGTATATTAAAAGTCATTGAGCTTCTTTAATAAGTTAAGAAACTCTCAATTGTATATTAAAAACCATTGGGCTTCGTAAATAATTGAAGAAACTCTCTTTAATCACAAAACAGGCGAGGAACAAACTCCTTTACTTTAACACAAGATAAATTTCAAAAATCTCTACCTTGTTAAAATAAAAGAAAACATAATCGTCTTCCCCGAGAATCATGATTCTTTGAAAGAGAATAAATCTGCTACACCATACACTTAGAATCAACTATTCTAAGAATTTTTCCGGCACATGTTGAAAAATATGGTGCAACTTCTAACTTTTGGCCATCATAGAAGTCCTTCGGTCATCAACAAAACTTTTACCAGAAACCTTGCATCCATGCCAAACCAATAGATATGTTGTCCAACTAACATCATCACATCCTCATTCATGACAGTTGGACATGCCATAAGAATGTTTATGTCCTCATAAGACGTCATCCTTCACGACATTAGTTTCTTGTTCGGAGCTATTTGTCGACACCGCTCCACTTGGATGGTTTCGCTTCGTATGCCCCGATTTTCGCACTTCCAACAAATACCACCCTTAAAGTTCATCTTACTCCTTTGCTAATAGCTCCTACTGTTAGATTTTTTTGTTAAAGTTCGACATTCATTCATTAGTCTTCTCTTCTCGTACATAAATTTTCATATGCTCATAGGAATGTGAAAAAGGCAAAATGGGCCTCGACGCCTTATCCACGTCCTAACCCTTCATTGCATGCACCTCTCCAAACCACATCTTTATGTTCTCCATCCGCCGCACTTGATGTCATTTATATCGACCCTCTCTCACAAAATGTAGGTAGCACGGCAGGACTACAAGTCAAAACGCTCTTTTGACGAAAATGAAATCTATTCAATAAGATTAAAATATTAATATCAATTAATGTCACTGAAAACATAAAATAAAGTATATATATTGATCTAAAACAAAGCTCTATATATAAACATATCTTAATCACTAAAGAGCCTAAAACGATAAAATTAATATGTGCTTTACACCAAAAGTGACGTGCGTTTCGGATCCTGTCGGCAGTGATCTTGGATGGATTTTTGACCATCAAATATTCATGGCTTTCGCATGCTTGAGGCAATTGGTGCACATTTAACAGATGTCATGTGTAGTGGTGCAGGTAGCATGCGTGTGAAGAATCTATGGTGATTGGTGAAGCAAATCTTTGAAAATGATTTCATCATTTTATGGGTAAACAGTTAGTTTCAAGATGTAAACTTGCCGGAATTATGTGGATACTTCTGAAATATATATATATATAAGACGATTATCAATATTCGATTCTTATAATTAAACAACCCTAACATTTTTATATTAATTTTCATGACTGAGTTACCTCTTAACCAGACCAATATTCTTATTCTGCTTTGTGTTGGTTGGGGGGGGGGGGGGGGGGAATTGTAAAAGGGTTATGTTTAAAATAGTTATTATGTGGGTTTAACTTTTTAAGTATTCATTTTTACAAAAGATAAAAGGAAAAAATATACTTTTGGAAGTATTGAAACTACTTGCAAGGAATCAGTTTCAACATTTAAAACCTAAGGCCAAACATCCTTTCCCGAAAACAAGTATAATCTAAAATTTCCATTTCTCATCTCCAAATTAAGATAAGAAAAAAGTTTTAAGATTTTCCATATAAATGCATGCCCACAGTTATTTTAAGAAAAAATAGATTTACCTTCCGTGCGATGAAAAAAGAATATTATATGCGTATTAAATTTTAAACCATAGTTTTTTTCTTTTCCAAAAAGAGGTTCTTCGTTTTCCTTTTGCAGAAACTCGAAGCCTCAATCTGTTAGTTAGAGTAGAAGAATCTTACTAACTAAATGCATTTTATTGTCAAAATTAAAATTACAATTTTTTTAAATTATATCAAATAATAATAATATTATTATTTTTTGTGAATTTATTTTGTGTAAAAATTTTAGTTGAACAAATTTATAAATTTAGTATAAAATAATCCATTTGAGGTGTTTATGTTGTATACAGACGATCTATTTGATATTTACAGAAGACGAACGTTTTACTGTATGATTAAAATGAACATATTTGAAAATATTTGAGTACCCTAAAAAATCTCCCCCATCGATTCCAATAGAATTTAATGTATATTGCACATAAAACTAAATTATATGTGATTGGTTGCTATTTTGTATTTTATGCTTACGATACTATTTTTATGTTAAAAAAATTTATAATCGTTATACAATTTAGTTTCAACCAATTGAAAATTACATTATTTTAGTATGCATGCAACCTAGTTTCTTTTTATTTTGATTATGATATGTGACCAATTATTATTATTATTATTATTATATATTATAACCAATAATAACATATATATTGCAAAGAATTTCATATATTTTCTAAAATATTTACAAAATCATATATACGGAAATATAATTTACTAAACAAAATACATAACTAAATCTGTCTCAAAATAGCTAATCATCTTAGGCACATTCACTTTTAATTAGATTTGAATTTTTTAAAGAAAATTAAATATAAATATATAATTATTTAAAACTAAAGTTACTACTATATTCAATTATTATAAAAAGAATTTAGAAAAAGGTGAAAATTGAAAGTAGCCTTTTTCATTGATAACACGTTAGTTAAGATATAGACGAGTTAATACTGATATTTAAACAGAAGTTAAATTAGACTTAAAAATTCATCAAAAAATATAATATATAATTTTTTACTATTATTAATATCTTTCACGTGCATATACAATACATGAATCACATGATAAAAATGACATTTTAAAAAAACAATGAACATAAAGAATGAAAATAAAATAACTTTTAATTAGAAACTTTATATATATATATATATATTATGGATTATCTTAATTATAAAAATTATGTATATATTTAATATGAATTGCATGTACATTGCTTTTATAAATAAACACACACATGATAAAAAAAAAAATTAATCATCAATATATATTTGTATATATATTAATCAAATTATGTCTATTGTAATACTCTCTTCGTCCTATTCCACATGACTCAAAATCCATTTTACGTTGTCTCATTTATGGCTCAACTCCATATAAGTGCTTAAAGACTATAAATAAGTGGGATCCCTTCAATTCATAACCATAAAAATTATATTTTTTAATGTGTATCCAAGGCTCTTGAGCCATTTGAAGTGGAACAGAGGGAATAATATTCATATATAGATTCACAGACACTAATATATATAATAAATTGTAAATATAGCTGATTTAGTAATAAATGATTTAGTTATTAAATAATATGTTGCCAAATTTTTAAATACTTTTTGGAGGGAAACTATTTTAGGTGATTTTTGCTTATATATATTGGGTCGCACTATACTTAAAACTATCTCTATATATATAATTAAGATTGAAATATAACAATTGGATTAAAAATTTGACTGTTCAGATTATCAGCAAATGCGTGTCATTATACTATTACGAGAATGTCATTCTAAGGACAAAAAAGTAAAAATCAAAATTTGGACGGATTTTAATTATGGGCAGTTTCCGTGATATGATGAGTCATTACTCCACTAAATCTCCCACAATCTCTATTTCGAAAAAAAAAACTCTAAATCCTTACGAAAGCCATTGTTGAGAAACGAAGAGTCATTTTGCAAATCAAAATAATTCGCATTATCTTTCCAAAAATTCGAGTATTGTTCATCAACTGAATATTCAAGTATATAATGATATTGTTAAACTCATGCAATGATGAAATTCATATCGTGTATTGATGCCTACTTCTAATTATGATATTATGAAATGTTGTTGTGTTGACAGTTGTACTACTTGTTGCGAAAGATCTATGATAATTTTAATATGCTATGTATAATGATGTTGTTTAATAATAATAATGACGTCCATTACTAACTAACATTAAGAATATACACACGAATTTGCATCATGGAAATAATTTCATATAATGACAAATCCGTGAAAGTATGATGATATATTTATTTGACAGTAATGATAACAATTTCATTATAAAATAAACATTAATGTCGAACTGAAAAAATAAAATAAGTAACTTTTTACTATAAAATCGATGCATAAAACCTTGCTGTATAATAAGACGAAAAACTAGTATAATATTATGCATAAATCACGGCTTCATAAATAACGTTAGATTCATAACTGCCACATTATAATATATTAAACCCTACCCTAAAAATACGGTTATTGTTTGTGTAACTTAGCTTTGAAACACCCACGTTGCTTTCTTGCTTTGATAATTGTAAGTGTGTATATAATTATTCCAATCAATTCCGTTTTCCTTAAGAAGGGAAAAGGGCAACCATTTTTTACGATTTGTTTTGTGATGAAAAATGGACGGTTAGAGTTCATTAACTTCAATAAACGTAGACTACTAATAGTTAACATAAACGGACACCTTGAGAGACTGTTTTCAGACAAGCATCATTATCATCTTTTCCTCAGTGGTACCAGTTGTCAGACGGTTAATGGATTGCGAAAGTTCATTTTGACAGTATTCCAAATATAAGGAAGTTTTACTTTCCATTACCCAAAGTTACCCTTTCCAAATAAGATATATTGACTTGTCATAAAATTTTGCAGCCTTTGACAAGGACGAATTTTAATGGACTTGGCTAACATAATAATTTACCAATTTGAAAAGTGGGAATGCACAAGATTTTCCCATCTGGATAGTAAAAATATTTTTCTAGCTATCATGATGGAAAAAAAAAAGAAATAGATACTTTTATTATAAAAAAGTCACAAATAGCCATTAGTATATGGAGAGAGTCACCAAGGTGTTATTGGATCAATCGCAATCTGATAACTAATTTAGCTAATGGCCTAATAGAAATTCATTATACTTATATATGTTACGGGAGATTGTGGTCTCTCTCTCTGATAAAGCATATGTGACTCTCTCTCTCCATATATAAAGGGCCATTTATGTTCTTTAATAATAAAAGTGACCAAAAAAGCTCCTCTTTTTTTCTTTTTCTTTTTTTAAAATCAAGGTAGCTAGTTTTATCCAAAGTGACAACTTGTAACATGCCTCTCATTCTAAAATATGTGACAAGAAGCTCAATCTAATTGAACTTAAATGACTTTCACTTCTAACCGGCTAACCCCACAATAAAAAAATAAAAAAGAAACATTGATTAGGTTGCTCAACCTAAGAAAGAAAAAGCAGCACAGAGACTTACAATCTGATAGAATATATATACTGACATAGATCTTAATAGCCTTTTCTCCTTCATCATCTTGCAAGATCAGTAGCCATTTGATCTACGATCATTGTTTAGCGGAGCAGCTACACTTGGCTTGATTACCCGAAAGCGTCTAAACAATTGAGTATCAAAGGGGAGAGAGAGAGAGAGAGAGATAGAGAGAGAGAGAGAGAGTCAATGCAAAGAATGTATACTTTAGTGAAATTTGTGTTACAAGGCAGAGGACAGACCTTTACTTGTCTCTGAAGATCCTTGATGTAATCAACAGCCAGGTCCAGCATATCAGACGTATTCGTTTGCTACAACATCAAATGCAATCTTAATTAGAAACCAAAAATATTGGGGTTAATTGTCTATAATTAATACACTAAGTATACCCAAATCTCCATTTTTAATTGTCTATAATTAATACACTAAGTATACCCAAATCTCCATTTTTAACCAACACTTACATTAACTTTTAATGTTTTGAAATTCAGGCCTAATTATATGTTGAAGCCAGAAACTAATTACATGCCAATTCAAAAGTCAGAACAACTTCCCTAAGATCTGCATGCTATAACTAATCTATTCCGCCATAACTGGCCGGCAGATCTATGAACTGCCCAATAGATCTTTTCGACAGAACTAATATCTTCTTAGAGCTGATCTATTCGCCAGTTCTAGAGAAGAGATCAGTTATCGCATGCAGGTTCAAAGGAAGTTCTAGCTTCTTAATTGCCAAGTAATTGATATTTTACTTCCACCTAGGATTAAGTGTGGCCGGACCGGAATTTTAATTCCCGCCCAACTCCAAAAAATTACAAGTTTATCTATTTTGTAACTAAGAAAATAATATTGGCTAATAATCAGAATTTGAGTATACTTTATGTATATTTATAGACAATTAACACAAGAAATTATTACAACATTATGCATATAAATGCAAGAAACAGCATCACCTTCTCCATATTGGGCACGAGTTCTTGCAGCTTCCTCATCCGCTCACTGATTTTAGTTCTTCTAACCTGAAGCAAGATATGTTAAAAACTTTTCCTTCCATCAAATTCGAATTTTTCAATAACTTGCAAGTACCCTTTCAGCAATGCTTCGAGGATGAGTAGCACAGCCCCTCTTGGCTCTGGTCTTGCAAGGAACCGAATCTTGCAGCAGCTTCTCCATTGCTGCTTTAGGCAAACTTAGGTGATGAGACAACAGAGTCTTAGGCCGATTTCCTGCTTCGTTTTTCTGCTTCGTTGCAAATGTTTTCCCATCAACAGCTAGAGAAAACAGATTCAAATAGGGAGTAAATTGAGACAAGACCTGATCGTTGAGGTAAGGATCAGACAAGAGTGGTGAATCATCCCAAGGTAAACCAGTGATGAAGTCGACATCATCGTCATCAACTACTGCATTCTCTCCAACGCCTTGGCTTTCGATTTCAGAAATCGGGTTCATCATTTTCATCACCGGAGAAGAAGAGTAGTTCATTTGGGTCACAAACCTGTTTGCAGATGAAAATGTGGCTTCTGCATTGGCCACGTCTCTCATTGTTTTGAACTCTGTGGAGTTTGCAGCAAGTAAAAAAAATTGAGGTAACTACAAACCAAAATATTAGTCTTCTTCAACATTAATACCACCACCATTTCTCCTAACACTTAATTTGCAAGATTGAATTCATGTATTTGCTTAATATCTCCAAAAGAAAAGGAAGGAATTTTTGTATTTGCTTAGAACTACTTCTATCAAGTCTAAAACTTTTAATTAAACACAGCAATTACTTTAGGCCCTTCCTAAACAATTTTACTCAATATTTTTTTCCCTAAATTTAGAGGAAAAAAGGAAAACTACCACTTTCGAAGTTTATGTTGGCGAAAAGGCCTGCCGGTGAACTGCTGTGGCGAATGAGGCCAGAACCGCCACCGCCTTCCATCTTGATCTGCGTCGCGCAATTTGAGGTCAAAGGTGCAAACGCTTTGCTGTACGAGGCGTCGGCGTCGGACTTGTGGCTCGGAAATATCATCTGAGATGCGGAGGAGTAATCATTGCTCTGCTGCCTCTGCAGCTTCTGCGGGGTTTGATACTCTTCATTCTCCGACTTTCTCGGCGGCAGAGGCGCAATTGACGGTCGGTTTTCTTGTACGGAGGCGGCGCCGGAGCTGTTCATGAACCTCGAGAAAATAACCTGCGTCTCAGGGCTCGAAGCTCGCGGGTTGAAGAGCTCCGCGAAATCTTTTTCTCCGAATCCGCCATCGCCGGATGGGGAGCTCAAAAGGCTGGTCAAATACGAGCTAGGAGCGGACCTGTATCGGGTCAGCCCCGAGCCCATCTGCGTGTTTTGCTGGAATTGGTGCTCATGGCTATTCATCAAGTTTTGACAAGTGAAATTCAATTGTAATTGATGAAGATTGAAGGAAAGAAAGAGGTAAACAAGGACGAAATCTTGTTAACTATTTTTATGGGATCTTGAATTTCAAGTTGGAAATCATGAACTCTCTGCTTAGATTGGAGAGAAGTAAAAGTAATCGCATGAAACATGCGCTTCTACACACACCTTCGCAAATTCAAGAAAAAGAAAAGGAAGTGTGGAAACGGATTATTGGAGTGAAAATGAAAGATTAAGATTGAGGGGTAGTGGGAATAGGAATATATCAAAATTCAAGGACGGGGGTCCTCAAACAAGCAGGAAAAAGGCAAGGGGTCCTCAGACGCACACATCGCCAAGTTTTTTGTGTAAGAACTTTTATCCTTTTCAAATAGAGCTTTTTTTTTTAATCCCCAAGCATAAAAGTGCTCCAAGATTTGAGCTCAAAGTGGAAGTGGAAGAGTGGAGATGGTGGTGCTGCCAGACTAGGAGTTGGAGTTGAGAGAGAGAGAGCTGAAAATGGTGCGGCCAATGGGAACTCGTGGACACCAGGGATCTCGGACTTTTTGGGGTAAAACAATTCAAGAAAACATTTTGGCATTAATAGCTTTTGATTTTTTCTGTGATATTTAATGACATTGTTAGCGATTCATTACGGGTCTGCCACTGCACATCTATCAATTACGCTCAACATTGGTGATCACTTTCACGTCTTAACATTTCACTGAACTACACGGGCCGGGTTGGGCCGTCCGCATACTAGGTCGTGTTTTTAAAATGTATTCTTCTTTAAGAAAAATGAATTGTAATATAGAATTTTCGGGCCAACCAAAGTCACGGGTCAAATGAATTACTCGGGCCGGGCCACTGTGCAGTGCTAGGAAGCCAAATTTGTTACAGCCAGCACGGCCCGAAATTAGGCCAGTCCCGCCAGGCCAGGCTGATTTTGTCTTGACACCTTTACACTGACCTACTCTGTGGTTTCTTTATAATACCAATTATATATTCTCCTCCTTTAGAATGGATTTATATTGTATCGATGAGTGGAGATAATAATTTATTGTTTGTAGTCCATACAAACAGGACTGGAGGTATCAAAAATGGACAGGTGTTGAGTTTGGGGAACCGTATAACTTACAAGATGTGCGTTCTAATTAATTATTTTCTTCAAACATCCCCATGGCCATATTTAATAATGGGGAAACTGTTCAGTTTGTAGACTGACTGTTTTAAAACCAGTCATTTTTGTAATGAGTAATGGTAAAAATATAAAGTGGTAATAATTTCACAAACACACTATTTGCTCCAACCACTTAAACTGACCATTTAATTGGACTACATTTCTTGAAGTATTTATAAATAATTAAACTTTAACAGTTGATAGAAGAATATATATATATAATGTTAATTTATCAACTTGAGGATAATTTACTAAATGCATTTACTAAGTTAATAAAATTTGAGTTCTTACATCTTGTTTTCAAGTATAATTCACTCAAATAATATATACATATAGGCAGCATCAATGTTTTAGAATCTGAGCGGTAAATTAACCGGCGAAGTTATCGGTTGATGGTTCATTCGGTCGAACCGATCCGACCATTGGTCGGCAGGAATATTGTAACATATATATATATATATATATATATATATATATATATATTTCAGTTCATAACTCTCCAACTGTTCAGTAATTTTTATGTCTAAACCGGACCGAACAATGCACCAGTTCACTGCCGAACCAAGCGAACCGGCTAGTTCGGTCCAATGGTTGACACACTGAGTAGCATCCTATAGAAACCTTATTTTACTAAACTAGATATCTTGTTATATACTTATTTTTGTGATAATAGTATATTATATAAAGATCAGAAGTAAGTTTCAATTTTATACTCCCTCACAATATATATAGAGAAGTTCAAATAAAGATTTATTTTTATTTTGAGAACAATGAATCATTTTTAGTCAGTCGATCTCGAAGATCTACAGTGGATGCATCACTTTGCTAGATGAATGCATTATTTGGTTCGAATTTTTTGAGGGACCAAAAATTAAACTTTATAGTATAATTAATTTTACAACAAAAATAATAACTATATACGTATAATGTAATGTTCATACATTTTTACAAAAAAAATCTAATTTTCAAAATAAACAATCAGTATATGTACATACTGAAGTTGATAAATTCTTACGCATGACTTGTATAAACAATGTTTTAGGGGATAAGATTCAATACAAAAAAA
The DNA here is from genome assembly GCA_034509125.1 of Monilaria moniliformis. NCBI lineage: Eukaryota > Viridiplantae > Streptophyta > Magnoliopsida > Caryophyllales > Aizoaceae > Monilaria > Monilaria moniliformis. The sequence goes on from JAYDZE010569636.1 coordinate 25,354, forward strand.
TCAGATTTGCTTCAATGGTAAAAATAGATTTCGAATAGCTCGTCACAAAACATATTAAATTCGTGTACGTATATATATGAGCCATGAAATAGGCGTGTCGAGATCGGCCCACATACCTACAACTCATTGAGTAGTTAATTGCACAATTAAGTCAACAAAACATTATTAATCGCTAAAACAATACAAAGTGCATCTCACTACGCAAACTCCACTGTTCAATTAATTAATACATCCCATTATCATTGAGTAGATTAGGTGCCCATGCTTCTCGCACCATTTCTATACACTCACCACAGTTAATTATATAATTGGGTTGTATTATAATTCTACAATACAATTTTGATAAATATTCACATAATCATATTGTATACTTGGGCCTGAATCAAAATATACTAAGCCCATACAAAACAATGTGGCTTGAAAAGCCCAATAATAAAATTAATATATTAATATATTTAATTTTTAATAGAATAGTCCAAATTAATTTTTCTCCGGCGCCGCTCTCCCATTTTACGTCTCCTTTTCGTTATTCCGCCCCTGTTGTGGCCGCAGCTTTAGCGTCGTCCGTCTTGCCTGACTCTTCTTCCGCTGAGAGCAGCGCAACCATCTCACGTCACCACAGTACCACCAGAAATTCGAAGAAGAAGAAAAAAAGCAGATAAATTCTTCGTTTTTGCTGGAGAAGAGCTATACGAACGTGGATGCTAGAGCGCTGCTGGTTTGTGGAGACGTATTAAATTGCAGATTAGGATTAAGGAGGTTTGAGGAGAGAGGTTAGATTGGAATAAATTAGAGTTTTTTTTTAAATAAATTGGAGTTGTTTTAAATGCTTTTAAAACAAATTTGCAATGAATTGTGAAGAATTGTGCTTCATCTCACGGCGAACTCCGTTTCAATCAATCCCTAGACCCCCGCCCGACCCCCTGCCACCGCTAACATCCCCCTCTCTCCGCCACTATCTACCAACAAACGCGCCACCAACCCTCTCTACTCTCATCTCTACTACGTTCTCTCTCTCTCTCTCTTGTCTATGCTCTCTCTATCTCTTGTCTTTTCTTTGTTTTCTCTCTATCTCTCGTCTCTGTTCTCTCTCTCCGAGAGTTCATTGAGGAGTGCTACGATGACAATGGAGTCGTAACGGAAACGCACCGAAAAGTGGCATGAGACCACAACATTCGATAGTGGTCGGAAATTGGTGCTCTCTCGCCCCTTTCTTGTATTTTTCTCTCTTAGTTGTGGTGGTGGGCGACGGTAGTAGTAATGTTGGTCGTGGAAGTGGTTGTGGGCGGGGAGATGATGGTGGTTCACTGCCGACGGATGGAGGGACCGAGAGAGTATGACTGGGGGTAGAGGGAGAAATAGAGAGAGTGTGACTTGGTTAAGGTGTAATTTTTTTATATTTTGAATTTTATGCAAATTAATGTATTTTTATATTCAAAAACAAAAAATTAAATTTTGTATATTTCTAGTCTGGAAATAAAATTGTGTGCAGTTCCAAAATAATTTAAAGTTTATGTATTTTGAAGCATTTTTTTCTTTCTAAAAGGTCCTATATTTATTTTTATTCGTTAAATATTATGCAGCGTATCTAGGAGACTACGATATTTGCGTCCAAAAATTATTTGACTTTTCCAAGAAAAACGATTTTGCAAATCCTCTTGCAAAAATTGAACAGGAGAGAGAACGAATAAACAAAACACCACAAACGGCTACTTAATGCAACCTAACAATGGAAACACTAGCTGCCATTTTCTTTCTCCACAAATTCAAATACTCAAACTTTCCCTCCCACATATATATTCGAATTTTATTTCCAAATCCCCAGACGAAAAAGAAAAATAAAAGCAGAAATTTCCACCGAAATTTCTCTCTACTGAAAAAACTCATGGATTGGGACGACGGCGAGTCAGGCTTCGCCGCCGGCTTTCCCCCCGCATTGGTCTCATTAACCCCATTCGCCTCCACAGTCTCACCCTCGCCGCGTCGGCTGTCGAGCTGCTTCATGCAGCCGGCTACGCCTGTTAGATCAAAGCGGCGCCTGGCTTGGGTGTCCCTCCAGGGCCGGCTTGTTGGAGCCGACGAAGCCAGCTCCGCTACTACTGTAGACCCAAATGGCGTCTTCACCGCCGAAGAGGCGGCGGCGTGGGAGCTTTTCACCCCCGTTCAACGGGTTTTGACCGTCGCTGTTGTCGGGGCTGCAGCCACGAACTCGAAGAAGAATGAGCAGATTTCCAAGCTGAAAATATCAGTAGAACTCAGGGTTAGTTGATTTTTTTTTTAACTTTCTTTTCTGATTTGGAAATTCTTATTTTATACTATTGATTCGCTTTTGAGATTATTAATTGAAGTGTATCTGTGTATACATTGTTGAATTATTGATGGTATGAACCCTCTTTATTTATGGAGTGTTTAATTTTTGTGGCTGATGAAGCAACAATTGATTTTCAACTGTTTTATGCGTGGGAATACATTAACATCATGCGTTACAAAAGCAAATAATTGAATAATCCCCTCTCCCCCCCCCCCTCCACACAGTTTTCTTGGAATTAAAATTTCATCGTCGTTGCTGTTCTTCTTTGTTGAAGCATTTCCACTTTTGATTAATGAAATTCCGTTTCTTTTAAACAAATTGTTCCAGGATCAAGTGCTCTCTAGCATGCAGAAAAAGCTGGACAATCTATGTGAGCAGTTGAGTTATTTCAAGGATCAGCCTGAAGTTGAGGCTAAAACAACGAGTGAATGTGGTTGTAAGCTTAGACATCATAGCCTCACACTAAATGATTCTTTGGTAAAATCTTTTACATCGATGGTTTCTTTTCTTGCATCTTATAATGTGATAATCCTTTTTTGGTCATGCACAAGGAGTTGATTGATTTGTATTCTTACTTTTACCTTTTCTGGTTTTTTGGGGATTTGGTTTCAAGTTCAACACACCAACTAAAGGATCAAATGTGGATGAGGAGTTCAAGTACAAAATGGCAATACCAAACGAGGCCGAGCCAGATGAGCGCCGAATGTCGGATTTGTCAGATTGGGCTCCCAGTGTTACTTCGTCTGTTGATATTCAGGTATATGTATATGTACAAAGGTGATCTTCAAGTTATGTCTTTGCATCGTTTCTTCTTATGTCTTTGCATCGTTTCTTCATTTTCTTCTACATGGCTAATTGTGATTCCAATACTCAGAACTATGGATGCATTGAGTGTCATGCCCTGTTTTGTTCTTCAAAACTCAAATCTACTATCATTGCAAGCTCTTTCTTATCTTCCCAAAATATTTCTCACTGCTAGATTTAGAAAATTCAATTCATTAGCAAACTACTCTGTTTTGCATCAACCAAATAGTAGACTGTGGTTGTGTTTGGTCTTCGTTGATGACACTGCTAGATGGTGTGCTTTCAGTGTGATAGTTGAAGAGATAAATTGGTTCAAGGAGAATTTTCCATATAATGGATCGATACATGGAGATAATATAGGCTAATCTAAAATTTTCTTTGATCATGTTTATAAATTAGTTTTTCATAATATTCAATCATATGTTTTAGTTATCTATCCTATCACGTAAAGTAAATGCTAGTTATTCAATGGTTGCAAGCCTTTAAAATCCATACTTAAAAGAGTGAGAACTAAGAAGGAAAAGGTAGTACTGATCAAGTCATAATTTTGGATATAGTTCTCATGCGCTTCTCTCTCAGTTGGACAGTTTAGCACTAGAACATGATATCGACAGCCTCAAGAAAGAATGTGATCAAAAGGATGCTACCATCAAGGAACTGTCTACTTATCTCCGGTCCTCTGAAGTCTTAAGTTCTAATGTAATATTTTCCTCTGATTTAGCTTGTGTATGTTCCATTGTTTATTATTCTTTCTCTTGTTTATGATAAATTTCTCCTACTTTTGCAGAGGATTGTGGAATTGGAAGATATCATTCGCCGTAAGAATATGATTATCAACAAGCTCCGGAAAGACATAATAACTTTGGAGCAGAAGGTAAGGATCCTTGCTAACTCTGTAACTGCAAAACAGCTCAATGAAACTAAAACATGATTTTTATCAAGATATCAACTACTTAGTTCCTTGATCTCCTAAGGCAAACATATGCTTCGTGTTTTAACAATGAACGACTAATCTTGCGTAGGTGGTGGGCCTAACAAGACGCCGGAGACCCTCTTTCTCAGCAGCAAGTACAGATCATCTGCAGCATCTTCCTACATTGACAGATAATGTGCTTTATGACATGGACAGCACGACTGGTCCTTCTTCTTCAGATTCGGACAGCATTCCCAGGAATCAAATGCAAGCTCCACTTGTCGAAAGGCAACAAATCTGTGTTCAGATAAGTGAGAAAGATTCCAAAGGAGAAGTGAAATGTGATCGTGCTAAGAACAGAAGCAGGAGACGACCCCCTATCAAGTCGAAGGAAGTAGGAGCTCAAAAGAGATGGAGTTAGGTGTCTTTTTCAATGGAACAATGGCTATGCACCATAATGACATACTCTTTTGTTGGAAGAGAAGCCTTTGTTAATAGTGTGGCAAATCTAGCTATGGCAACATATTTTGGATTTTCTTCATGAAATCATCTCGATTCAGAGGAAATGAAATCGTGTTAAGCGCTGCACTTTTGGTACATACAACTAATGTTTTCACTCAGAAACGTTAATTCGCATGGTCGAAATGCAATGCACTTAATAAGTGCTAGTTATGAAAAAAGTATTATTATAATGGTTTATTTTGATTATACTATGTATACACTTATAAAAGCGTGTCAAACGGTAATTTTACTTTTTTTTTCTTTTTCATTTTGAAAACCGTACGGTCATTTTCCTAAAATACAAAAGTATTATTTCATAAAAACATCTGCAACGCACCTCTTGTGGCCTATCTCCTCGGGAGGCAATGGCGGTTGTAGGTGGGGTCGGGCGGGGTCGACCGACCCCACCGTCGGCTTACGAATATCGACAAATTTCATTA
>JAYDZE010569637.1:0-11993 GCA_034509125.1 Monilaria moniliformis
TGGAAAAATGTTGACAGGGAGGCAAGAGACAAAAAGAAGGAAAGGGATGTTGATTTAGAATCAGATAGACCTGATAAACGCAATAAGTATCATGAAAAAGAACTAGAAGACAGTATGCATGTTGAAGGAGGCACTGAACGGGAAAGAGAAGTTTTCAATTGTGGGGTTCAACAGAGAAAAAGAATGCTGCGGCCGAGAGGTAGTCCTCAATTGGGGAATCGTGATTCACGTTTTAGAACTGGTGCCAATGATAATGAAGGGTATGATTTTATTATCTTTCCCTTTCCACTGTGACAGCTTTAAATTTTGAGTGCATTTGTTGCATGGAGGTGGGAGCTTTTTAACCCTTTGAGAAATATTCACCATTTTGAGTTTACCGCATAGTTTTTTCGTTAGATTGGTATGTGGACCATTAAAGCTTCTAATGTGTTTTTTTTTATCTATATATGATATTGGAGTTGTGAGGAAAAGAGAAAATTATAGCCCTTAGGGGCACTTCTACTGTGGATGAGCAAAAAAGAGAAATTGCCAAACTTTGTATCTGCATCCATTTTCATCTTAAATTGTTTTTCTAATAATCTAGAATCCTATTAACACTTTATGCATGGAATCCAGGTTATTAAGGATATCTACATGTACTGCACCGTATTTGCCTTATTCATTGAATCGAGTGATTTGCTGTAAACCATCCACAACCCCTTTAAGATCATTTTTTTTTCCATTAATGGATGTTACTCTTACAATTTTCATTTATTGACTATTTTCAATATGCTTATTACAAATGCTAGAAATTACTAAACATAAAGTATTTAAGATGGTGTTTTTTATCTATTAATTACTCTAGGGTTTGCTATTATTGATGGAAATATTATTTCAATTAAATGAAAATCAATTATAAATTATAAATTATAAATTATTTGATGATGAAATATGATATGGGGTGGAAGGATTCAAAGGTAAAAATGGGGATAAATGAAGTCCAAAATTGGTTTAAATAAATAACTAGAGCTATGTGGCTCTGTGCCAAAATTGAGGCCAATCAATGTTGGTTAGAGTTGTGTGGAGGAGGCCCTAATATTTAATAAGACTATTCTGTCAAAGTCTTACTCCTAGATTTATACCACTTTGTCAATTCTTGTCCATTATTTTGATACAAGCAGACTTCTATAATTAAAGAGTTGATGCCATGGAAATAAACCTATACAATGATCAAATTTTTAAGATCATGTAGACATTAAACCTATATATGAGAACTGTTGCGCTGACCCTATTAATGAACTCTACACTGAGCAAATATCGCGAATTGCTTATTAGGTTCAGTGTAAGAGTTCTCTCGCAGTTCTCACAATAATAAGTTTTTATTAGAACCATACCCTGTATATGTATATATGCTATGATAGTCATGCTAAAATATACAGTTGATTTAATTTTTACATGCTTGGGCTGGGGAATAGAATTCAGGGGTGCGGTGTGAGAGCACGGATTTTTGATCAGAATGAAAAACATTTATATGCACTAAACGACAAGGGTTCAGTTTTAGTAACTCTTTAATAAGGTTAAACAAGTCTCTCTTTTTTTCCCCTTTAATGATTATGACCGATAATCTTAACCCAAATCTTATCAAACAAAAATATTTCCCAATCCCAAAGAAAGTAAAATAGGCTTCGCAATTCCCTTGACAGAAATTTCATTGAACTCTCTTTCGCTCTCTATCAAAATCTGTCTTCTTCTCAGCGGTAACATATGTTCTGGTAAGTTGATTTGATTTGATTTGATCTTCTTTACCTAAATTAGATTAATTCCTTATTTTTTGTACGAAATCGGCCTGATAGAATGTGTACTGCATGCTTATGCACTTTGTCGGGATACGGGTTTTCTGAAAGGGAGGGGAGAGAATTAATGGTAATGTGATCTTAAGATTCAGCAGCTCCCCACTATTGCCAAGTCATCGGAGAGGGAAATGAGTGTGAACATTTTTTGTTAGATAAGTGAGACAAAAGATAAGATCCATAGGTAAAAAGAGAGAAAAATTCATATTTACCTTTCCTAACAAAGAATTTGTGCTCACAATTGCCTTCTCTTGAGGGAATTCTTGGTTAGAATTAAGCCATTCAACCAGCTACAGAAATATTCAAGATGAAATTAATATATCCAGAAGCCTTCATATACATTCTTTCGTTACCAAAGTTCATGTGCCACATTTTAAAACCTTATTTGGTTATTTGTAGATCCCCCCTGCTTCCCAACCACTCAAAACATGATAACTTGAACTCCGTTTTCATTAATTAAAATGATATAAACAGGAGAATAGATAGATTTTACTATTGGATTCTTCATCTCTCTTTCATTCCTTCCATCCCCGCTCTGGTTGTGCAGGTGATGATTAGTCCATGTTTCTCTGCACATCATAATCTTCCATGGTATGATTAAGCATGAGTAATTGAGTAGCATGGTGATTTATTTTTTTTACTCGCATTTTGCATTTTGCTTATTATGAGTTCCTCTGACTGATCATATCCCATATTTACTTTTTAATGCTGTGATGCACTTACTACTTGATTTTCTTGTTTGACTTCTCTTGCAGACATGTTCCTAACTTTTCTCTGATATGTTTTGTTTGTTTTGACCTTTCTGCAGGTCACAAGGTAATGCTCAAATTGGACTGGATGATTGTAACCTTCCATTTGCATCATTGACTTGGATTTCTGGTTTGCTTTTTGTTTTCTCTTAGAGGAGTACTTCATGAATAACAGGACCATAAGAAGTACCTGATCCAAGCATTCAGCAGTACTGATAAATTTGCTTGAATTTGGCTTTCAATGAATTCTATAATGCTGCAATTTCATGGTATCTTAAATAGCCGGAGTTTCCTATGGCATCTCGAATAGCATAAGTTTCCTCTGGATATTTGCTTTTTTCTCCCATTGTTTCTGATACTACCTATGCCATTAAATATACCCACCCTATTGCACTCTTTATGATTTTATATGAAATTTCCTGTTGCATCCATCGTAGTGCCTATCTTGAATTCATGATGTCCATTTGCAGGTAAAACTGGTGTGTCCAGTGTTGTTTATAAAATTGGTGAGTGCATGCAAGAACTCATAAAGTTGTGGAAGGAATATGAATCATTGCAAGCTGATAAAGCATGTGATGGCACTCAAAATGGGCCTACTTTAGAAATTTGCATACCAGCAGAACATGTTACTGCTACTAATCGCCAAGTAAGATGATTATATGTTTTCCTGTTACTCTTACTTCTTATGTGGCGAAACTCACTGTTTGAACTTTATAAATTCTACTTGTATTTCTGAATCTCCTATTTATAGGTAATACATACTTTTGCATCCTGAGATGTTCATGCGGTCTTAATTTCTCATGCTTTTGCCCATCTTTATCATTAAAACTCATTTCTTCTATACGATTTTCATGTATGTTTGGCTGTTGTATTACTTGTAAATGAACTATTTTATTATAGCTTAATAGTCAAAATTAAAAGCAGACTAAACTGTTTGTATTTCTAAATCTCCTATCAGTAGTTCATATTCCTACATGCATTACAAACTGTCTATTAAAGCATGAGATACATGCTTTAATAAGTTTGTGAGGCTTCAAATTCAAGGACTTAATTGTGGGTAGCACCCGGATTTTATATCTTCAGACTGATAAACTGAATGCTTAGTAGCTTAAATTCTGCATCTTGTGCTCCAAATGATGTATTGACTAATATATATATTCCTCCCATCCAAGAGAATAGTGCACACTTTGCCATTTCAGGGTGTCCCACAAAATAGTGTACACTTCTTGACTTTCAGACCCTTTGTTTTATACTTTACCCTCATTTTGCACCTATTTACAAAAAAAAACAAACATAGCCCACCATTATCTATGTTAACTAACATAAAAAATAACAAAATGGGACCCTTTCTCCACCCATAAAACATACTACTTTACTTCTGCTAAAACCCGTGCCACACCAAGGTGTGCACTATTTTTTTGGGACAGAGGGAGTACTAAATTTCCCTGGAAAGATCCACCCACCCCATTATTTTGAGCTCCTAAATGCTGCCTGTGCAGGTGAGAGGTGGACAGCTTTGGGGGACTGATGTGTATACTGTGGACTCTGATTTGGTGGCTGGTATGCTCAGTGACATATATTGCAGCTTTCTGTCTTTCTGTTCTTATCTTTTGGTTGGATTACAGCTTCTTTTTGTTGCATAATCCATAGGTACTTGATGCGACTTTGACTAACATTAAGCACTCTTGTTTAGTTCTTATGCATACAGGATATTGTCGTCCAACGGCTTCTCCCCCTCCATCTGCTACTCAGGAGTTAAGGGCTACCATCAGAGTGCTGCCACCACAAGATTGTATGTTCAATATATAACCAGTCATAAATAGTTCGTGCTCTTTAAACAGATGTTTCCATAAGTCCTAACTTTTGATAGTTAAATGTAATGCATGTCAATGTGAAACTTTCTCTCACACTGGGTCAAATAGAAATATTATTACATGGGTAAAGTAGGGAGGGAGGATGGTCAATATAAATATCATTGAGGAGAGCAGGGAGTACGAGTATTATTTGAGGTTAGGGAAGAGGGAGGGAGGGAGTGCGTGCTCATAAGTCATAACATAGTTTACCTGGATTATAGCGCTTGTGGCTAGTGAACGTCTGCCATCCACTTGATGCTTCCATTACCTCAATCTACATAAACTTTTTCTTTTAGTATTATATTATCTGTTGTTATACCTGAAGTATATTCAGTCATTGAGGTTCCTTATGTGCGTGAGTGGATAAAACTTAGTATTTAGTGAAACTGTTACAACTAGTAAACATATTATATTGAGTAGTATCCGTTTCTCTGTATGCTTTACATGTACGTTCTCCTTTCCATGTTAGACTTCAGTCCAAAAAAATACACAGCTATAGTCATTGCAAGCAATACTAGCTGTGCACTTATTGGTCTGTACTTTTTCCATTAAAGAGTTGTTGCGTTGCTAAATAGTATCTTTCTGGGAAAGCATTACATCCCAATACAAGGAAATTGACATGTTGAATTGAAGAGTGTGAATTTGTTTTATTCTATTTCTCTGCGGGTTCTACTCTTGGTCTTAATTGACTCCATTTCATTAAATCTGTCAGGTTATATTTCTACACTGAGGAATAATGTCCGCTCGCGGGCGTGGGGTGCTGCCATTGGTTGCAGTTATCGTGTTGAGCGGTGTTGCATTGTAAAGGTTGTTGCTATGTATTTTCATGTTGCCGTTGCTCTCTCTCTCTCTCTCTCTCAGCTATTTACTACTCCCTCCGTCCTAGAGAAACATTCATCACTTTTGATGGTGGGCCATGGGTGGTAATATTGTGAATAAGTTGATAAAGTAAGGGGAAAAGATAAAGGGTTTGTGGTGGGGTAGTGTTTAAAAATGGAAAATGAATGTTGTTGTGAGATGTACCAAAATGGAAAGAAATGAACGTTTCTCTGGGATGGAGGGTGTATTAACTTATTTGCTTATATTGATCTGTGCTTCTTTATCAGAAAGGAGGTGGGATTATTGATCTTGAACCTTGTCTTACACATTCATCAACTATGGAGCCTACTTTAGCTCCAGTTGCTGTGGAGCGCACAATGACTACTAGAGCTGCAGCTTCGGTAATTGCATCGTGATGTTCTATCTACTTTATCGTATCCAAGCACACACATTTTTTGTTATTGATAAGGAATGCCTTACTTTCTATGTCCTTGTGAATAGCTTAATCTAACACCCCCTCCCCCCAATAAAAATAAATAAATAAATCTCCATCTGTTTCCGCAGAATGCATTACGCCAGCAAAGGTTTGTCCGTGAAGTAACAATCCAGTTCAACCTCTGCATGGAGCCTTGGTATGTTATGTGCTCTTCAGCTGTACTATTTGAACCCTTAATAGGGCTTTATGTATGAAGTTTTTTATGACTACCATCATTAGCCATGTTTAATTAGCACTATCGTTGTCAATGCTGGATTTGTGGATTGTGCAAATATATTCTACTTGGGAAAATTAAATTAAGGTTAAACTCCATCAAATTCTATACACACTTCTTTTTAAGATTGCTTTTTCATGCAGCAGTTGTCTGTCATAAATTCTTGTCATAGATATTCGGAAGTGATCGCTCTTTTTTTTATTATCAACAATGATCCTGGTGAAGTATCTAATACACTACAAAACGGGATGGTATTCCAATTGCTGTACTCCCTTTTAGTTCTACCTATGATTTTTCCCCTTATTGTTGCTTTCTGGTTTTTTTAGGCTGAAATACAGCATAAGTGCTGTTGCTGATAAAGGTCTAAAAAAGTCCCTCTTTACATCGGCACGCTTGAAGAAGGGAGAAGTGCTATATGTAGAGACTCATTCTCGCAGGTACATAATTTGGGTTAAATTTAAATCAAATTATCAGCAGATTTTCTACCTTCTAGTTTGATTTCTACCAACTAGGTTTTATTATATTACATCTCAAGTCTTTTTGTCATTCATATGCTATACATGATCATAGAAATAACTCTTGGGGTTGGACAGTACATATATGTTTTGATTGTATATCTGCAAGGCTGTTCTTTTACAATGTCATCATGTTCTTTTTAGTTTAGTAGTTGTGGGGGATGAGTTGATTTGTCTTCTATATGAACAACAGAGTGTTATCCACCATCACCATCTCACCTTACTAATGAAGCTATCTTTAGGTATGAACTATGCTTTAATGGAGAGAAGGTAGTAAAAGCTGCAACAGCATCTCATGCACACGGATCTGAAACTGGAAGACCTCAAATTAACAATGCACATTCCATTAATGGTGAACAAAGTGCTGTGGATGGTGAAAGCACTGTGGTGGACATATTCCGATGGTCTCGCTGTAAGCGTCCCCTTCCTCAGAAAAGTATGCAGAGTATTGGAATTCCATTGCCTCTTGAACATGTAGAGGTAATCTTTCCATGCCGTTTCTTTTGTGCTGGTACTTAGTGATTCTATCCCATGATACATCACATCCTTGCTACTTTCGATAGAATGCGAAGATGGGATCCTTTTGATATTTAAGTTGGATCTTTCTAGATTGCGTATGTGATGTTCACTCTTGCCATATTTGGTTATGATATATGTGTATATACATTTCCTGACAATAATATGCTATTATGTTGCTAATTTATATTTGCTGTTGAATGCTCTCTTAAACTGGCCAGGTTTTGGAGGATAATCTCGAGTGGGATGAGATATCGTGGTCGCAAACTGGTGCTTGGATTGCTGGGAGAGAATACCATCTTGCTCGTGCACATTTTCTTTCCCAAAGTTAGACGCGGTGATTTCTTTTGATGTGCCAAACAGCATGCATTCCTGTTTCTTAGGGAATTTAGAGAGAGAGAACTTAATGGTGTAAATCGGTAGTTTAACCAAATTATACTTGGTACAGGAGAATGGGGTTTGAGACTGAATAGATTGGCGATACTACTCTTGTTATTCAGTTAATGCTGTTTGATACAACACCCTTCAAGTGTTCAGCTTAATCAAAGCATAAGTTGCATGAGTGAGCATTGGTCGCCTTGAGCGACGACAACTAGTATATAACTACTAAGTGCATGATTGAAATAGAATGAAGAAAACGGTCATACAAGCCTAATGCTGCTCCAAGATTTCTGACCTCTTCAATGTAACAGAGCATAATAATCATGGCTACTGAATCATAAAACTAAATCCTGTTCAGAAATGCCACTAACCTTGTAGTACATGTACAGCAAATCTACGTTAAAACACTAGGCTAGAGATATATCTGTAGTAGTAGATAGCTAAACATGGCCGTCTATATTGCAGTACTAAGTCAGCTAACACTAGTTCAAACCATAAATATTGCATGTTAGTTACCATGTGCCTCCACTGACAACAGCAGCTTCCAGCAATGCATTTCCATATGGTAGTTCAGTAAATAAGATTGCATAATAGTCCACATATATTAATATCCCACGACCATCTCCAAATGGAACACCAATAGCTCATCGTAACCGAAACTTGGGTCGTAAAGTGATCACCCCAGGCCTAGTCTCATCGAAATATACCTGCAGAGAGTATACTAATTTTCAAATACCAGGATATTTTGTTCCACTGTAGTATCTTGATTCAAAACTTCCTGCGAGAGATGCAAATATACGACTGTATTAGATCAGATCCCTTACTCTAGCCGACACACAGAAAACAAGTGAGTGCCTATATCTGAAGTTGCACAGGGTTCTAAGTTGATTTCACCACCAAGTGCAAGGAACGTTTCTATCAGAATGAACCTTTTTCCAAAGAATTTTTTTTTTTTTTTTTTTTTTTCTGGGACAGATATGCAAGTACCTGTTATGACTAGTTATAACGTGATCCTCTGCCTAGAAGTTGGGTGCTGTCTCCCAAACTTCTCCATCTCAAGCTGACCAGAAGATTGTGCAGATGCAGCAACTGACATGCTGGATTCCTTTAACATTCCTTGATGTGTTGCTACAGTTCAGTGAAAGTAGGGATTCAACACTCATTAAACGTTCATGCAATGCTTCAACTGCTTCTACTGCATGAAGACCATGTCAATCTAATGTCCATAGATCATTTTCACAATTCCTCACATCCAGAATTTCTTTGGCTGCATTAGAATTGAGCCTCTCAGCAGCAGCCCATTCTTATTGAGCTTTAAGTGAGAAATGATGTGCGGCTGCATGGTCACCCCTCATGTATGCATCAGTAGCAGACTTGGAATGACGAGATGCTGATCTGATCACATAAGATGGAACAAATAAAAAGGCAAGAAAAGATTATTGAAAATTCCTGTTTAGGAATGGGATTTTTTTTCATTTTCCAAGTAATAAGTTTGGTAAAATTGCACAGGCAGGCAATTTAGTCCACCACATCAAGAATTCTGCATTAATGCATTTGAATAAATTCAATCAACTTAGTGGGAGATGATTCTGGTTTACATGTTTCAAAGGGCTAACAGAAAAGGAAAATTCACAAAGAGCATTAGCTTGAGCATCTAAGGGGTCATTCTGATGGCACTGAGTTAGGACTTCAATCTAACAAGCTAACAAATATGTACAACTAAACAAATCATTACTTATTACCTTCAGCCACTAGCCAGAACACAGAACAGAAGCAGACAGAAAAACGAAAAAAGTACACAAACTAGGATGGGTCTGATGCAATATGTTGCTAGAAACAGATCATTAAAAATGAAAAGTGTTGAAGAAGAGTGTTCTCAAGCAAGAACACTCCATGCATAAGGCCATGCAAGTCCAGTCAAGTTGCAAGGAGTTAGCACGTACCAATGCAGCCATTAATGTTATGCAGATTCCCCCCTTTCAGTTTTACTATCTTCTTCTTTAATGGTTTTGTCCAACGGACACTTTTAGGTTTTGTATAATAACTTCTAGTGTGTTCGGTAGACTACTATATATAGTCGGGCTCCATGTATTGATACTCGCGCGAAATGAATGAAATGAATATGGCATACAATGTTGTCTTGCTTCCTGTTATGTATCGTTCCTTATTTCTTTCAAAAAGAATATAATCACTACTCACTAGCTATGAGACAGTGGTCTCTTAATCAATGCACTGAGTTTTCCCGAGGCAGCGGCCTCTAAAGTTTAATCTTATATGATGCACAAAGTGAAGTAAATCAAGACACATATTCTCTTTCCGGCAAATTAGATAGACACCATCCTCTCCCCACTCAGGCTCGGCTTCCATGGGTAAAGACTTGATGATATCCAGTAATTGTAATGAAGATTCTTTATCCATGGGTTGTTTATGATTGCCACCTAAATTTGAAAATTATTGCAACTCGACCTGACTTCATCCTTCTTGTCAACCTGATGACCGTTGCTTCTTGTAAAGACAAAGCCTCATCAACATTGTTGTTTACACCAGCCAAAACATCCTGAATAAAGCTTTCATCTGCCCAAGGGTGAAGATCTTTAAGATTTCCATAAGCCTTAATGGTGCCAACAGTCTCAGCTGTAGAAGTGCTAACTGAAAAGTTGTTACTTTTGACACCTTGCTGCTTCCTTCTTTGCTTAAGGTCAAAAACGGTCCAACCAGAGATGCTATGAGCTTTGGCTATGTGGCCAGTCCTCTGCTCATCTTATTTCTCTTCGCCACAGAGCGCCCAAAATAGTTACTGGAAATCCGTGATTCGAGTTGGAACAGTATAGAGAAAACGAAAAAAGAACAACTGCAATATTGCACAAAGGGAAGCGTTTCTTGGATTGCTGCAACAAAAAGAAAAATAAAAATTATCACAACAAACAATAAGGATTCTTTATTACCTATTAAGGATCGGTTAGAGGAGATTGACGTATCGTGAGCGAGAGGGCGTGAATTGAAGTAATATAACTGGAGTTGGAGGATGATGGAAGAGCAACAACAAATATATAGATAGCGGCCGCGGTGGAAAATCAATAGGAGTCGCAATGAGCCGAAAGCTCCAAACTTCCTTCGGAGACGCAGGTCACAGTTAACCGGTAATATGATTATGATTTAGCTGTCTGAGTGCTTCGTTGCTGAGCCTAGTTCTTATTTCGGGGTATTCTTTCCTGGATTGTAGACCGTTTAATTTGTTAATGATGAGGAATGCGCATAGCATGCTTAACAGAGAAAGTAAATGGAGTGCTTCCTGCTGGGTATGTTTACTTGTGTTGTCAGATGATGGAAAGAAGAATTATCAACGTACATTTTTGAAGCGTGGAAAGGACTTGCCATCCAGTACCGTATCAGCGATGTTGGAAGTACTTTTCACACACCGCCAACGTATTTGTTATGCGCATGAATACTCGGCTCATACGGAACCACCACGAAGTACACCCGCCCACCATCACGAATTTTCGGAGAAATAATCTGCGATAAGATGGACGTCGAAGACTTCTTTGTCCCGGTGGACGTATTGCCTCGGTGGTCGGGGTTGATTGATTTCTATTGCAGCCATATAACGCATTGTCAATGCTCCCACAATGCGAGCCATCCAGAAATAACGTTCGTAGTCGTTGTCCAAATTATCGTTGCTGGGGAAATTACCATCGTCGCCGTTTGAATCCATATGAACAACAAATATTTGAGAGAGAAAAAAATTAAAATATATAGAAAAGTTGGAGAGAAATTAGAAACAAATAGAATTTTGGTGTGAATAAAGTGGAGAAAGTAAGGTATTTATAAATGAAAAATTAGAATAAAAATTAGAATAAAAAAGAAAAACGAAACGAGAGTGCGGTTGGGAGTAGCCGTTGAGGTGTTTATTTTTTTAATCGATATTTGGATGAAAAAAAAAAAGGATGCCACGTGGCTGTGATTGCCGAATGATGTGCCTGCTTGCTCAAGCAGGCGGAGCGTGCAGTCATGCAGCGTCGTGCTCAACGCACAGCGCTGCGGATGCCCTGAAGGTGAAGATGCAGTTTCTCAATGGAAACTAAATGGAACAATTAAGTTCCAATTATGATTGTTTTTGTATGTGTTTCATCAGGTGAATTGGAAGAAGATGCCAAAGATTTCAGGAGAAAACTATCTGGCTTTGACATGATCTTTGCCAGATTTGAGTGGCTGGTGCGCTGCTCTTCCTAGGCAACTCACTTGAAGCATCAATCAGTGGGACACTTGTAACCGAAGAGGGACAAGTAAATAAGTAATGGTATGATCATATTATTCAAATATCACACCTTATATCAGAACATAGGATGGTGAAGAGTTTCAAAGAAAAAGACTTGGCACACAAGAAATCCACATTCATATTATATATAACATAAGGTAGTGAAACAGAAGGAAATGTTACAGGTGGGAAGCAAGTTATCTAATGTCTACTCAGGGCGATCCTCATAATCAATATATATTGTCTAGTCGTCCCTGGCCTTTATTTCAACAAAGCATAGTACATAACAATAATAGGATAGATGGAGTGAGTATCAGCGGCGGAAGCTCCTGACAGGGCGGGGCACTTCCTCTTCTTCTCCACGGA
>JAYDZE010569648.1:0-11993 GCA_034509125.1 Monilaria moniliformis
GTATGTGTGATGAAATGTCAAGTATGTGTTACATGGTGAAAGGACAAAATCGTCCCGCTTGAGGCCCTTCGCCTTCCCACCATGGGTGATGTGATAGCTGCACTGCACAAAAACAAATTAGTAATAGGGAAAAGGTGATTAGTTCATTTGCAAAAAAGCAGACTTTTTGGAAACTTCACCGAAACTTCAAGACTTTAATTTCCTTCATTTGAAAAAAGCAAAACTTTTTGGAAACTTCACCGAAACTTCAAGACTTTAATTTCCCACACACAAAACTCATTGTTGAATATTCTCTCTCTCACTCAGTCACTCCTCACTCAATTAATTTGAAAAAGAGGAAACTTTTTGGAAACTTAACCGAAACTTCAAACATTATTAAAGACTTCAATTTCCCATCACAAAACTCCTGGTTGAATTCTCTCTCTCATTCCTCACTTATTCTCTAATTACTGCGCGCACACACATAACGCAGTGAGAAAACTGTGCTGATCGGCTAGCTGTTGCGATAGGGTAAGTGACGTTTATGCAAATTGCGAGTTTATTGTTTTTGTCGGGGGATTTGATGATATGCTGCAATTGATTGGTCGATTGAAATCATGGGCTTGCTTCAATGCGAGTGGTTCATTTTTTTTTGCTTTAACCGTATGGGCATACTCAGTCATGGAGTGTTCGTCAAAATTAAATGCGTGCTGGTGCGATTGGTGGGTGGCTTGTTTGAGTAAATGCATTGTTGCTTTATTTGGCAATTGACTTGAAAAGTCAAATTGAGTGCGTATTTCTTCTTTGATCATTGTGTTTTGCCAAGAACAATGTAGTGTCTTGTCTTTCTTTTTTAGAAATTTGAAAACTAAAGTATACAGAATTAGGGCTGATTTGTTGGTTTGTTTATTAACAAATCAGTTGATGTATTTTCAATCTTTTATTGAAGAGAAACGTTGTAGTCTCTTTTGTTTTTCTCGTCCCTTTTCAGTGATTGGAAGAATTTGTGGTATCAGTGATTGGTTTGGTGGAGTCGGTTCTCAGCTCATTCAATAGGTTTGGGCCTGTCTTGTGTTGTCTTATGCAATGTAGGTCATGCTTACTTAACACGAAATGTGGCTCACATTTGATACAGCTGTGTGATGTGTATATGGTGTTTTCCCTACTTCACATTTGATTGAAGGTCGATATTGATTGTATCTGTGAATGGCATTGAACAAGGGTTTATTTAAATAAATTTTGAGTGATGATATGTTTTGGGCACGGAGTATTTCTTCATCCTTGTTTGCTGCTGAAATTCACAGGTAATAATGGTGATTGTTTACGTGTGCTTTCTTGCTTTTGTCAGAAGACATTTAACTAATTGACTCGAACTCTGGGAGGCTCGCTACAAATATGGTTACTGGTTTTGTGGGGAAGGTGGCAGATTCTTGACTGTTCTGGATTCTAGATCAATTGAATTGGGGGAGCTACTCATAGCCATCCAAGCGTATCTGTATGTATGTTGCATGTTGTTTTCTATTTAAAGGTTTTCCTGTCAGCTTTTCCGTTGTTCATTTGCTTTTCATATCACTGTAATACTTGTGCTGTTCATGCTCAAGTGATTATCACAGATCAGGATATCTTTGTAACTGTTAATCTTGATGCTAATTCACATTGCAGCTATTCATATATTTAGGTTCTACATCCATGTCGTTTGATGATGAATGTTGTATTTCCTGCAGATTTTGTGCTACAAAATTATTGACTATTACATAAAAGACAATGGCTCAGGTGGGTGATAAAGACATGGGTGTCACTCAAATTAGCCTTGGAGGGCTAGAGAATTATGTCACGGCTAAAATGCTTTTGGACTATCTTGAAGATAAAGTTGGACTTGTGTGGAGGTGTCGAGTCAAGACTTCCTCAACTCCCCAGGATTCATATCCAAGTTACGTGATTGATACTGAGAGTGTTCAGAGAAAAACTGAATACGAGAAGGTTGAACCTCATGCTTTTGTGCATTTTGCAGTTGCACAGTCAGCAGCATTGGCAATGAAGTTATCAGTTTCTGGAGATCTTAGATTGGGCAGACATATTTTGAAGGTTAGTATGGGCCCACAAAATCCTTTCCGTTTGAGAGAGAGGAGAAGAACTACAGAGCCCTATAAGGTACCAGATGTCACAATTGAGATTGGGGTTATGAAGAGCCGTGATGAGTTTGTTGTTGGTTGGAGGGGGACACGTACTGGGGTTGATTTTCTTGTTGATCCATTCAATGGGACGTGCCAAATACTTTTTACAAAGGATACTGCATTCTCCTTAAGAGGCGAAGCCAGGCCCGCTGTCATAAAATGCAATTTCAAGATTGAGTTCGTACCGAGGGAAATAAATGAGATAAAGCGTTACAAAGATTTTTCTTCAGTGGTAGTTTTATTTCAGCTGGCTTCATCACCCCAGCTTTACTATAGAACTGCAGATGATGACATTGAAGAATCAGTTCCGTTTGATTTGTTGGATGATGATGATCCATGGATACGCACGACAGATTTCGTTCCCAGTGGGGCAATTGGTAGGTCTAACACTTACCGTATTTCTGCCCGACCTAGAAACCTTTCACAACTCGAGAAGGCATTGGGATATCTCCAAAACCGTAGAGTGCCGGTTGTGAATGGAAGTCCACAAGAGCGCCTCCGGGTGCAGGATGAGCCTGAATTCGGGGTGCCAATGTCAGATCCGTTTTTTTGCTTTCAGTACAACGAAGGTCTGAATTTCAAGGTCATGTTTATGGTGAATGCCGTTGTGCACAAAGGCATAATCAATCAACATCAGATGTCAAAGGAGTTCTTTGACCTGTTGAGAAGTCAGTCGGAGGAGCTCAATTTGGTTGCCCTTAAGCACATATATTCCTACAAGCGTCCCATTTATGATGCTTACAGGGCTTTGGATTCTGTGAGAAAATGGCTGATCAAAAATCCTAAACTCCTTCAGAGGCCAGAGCAGATGGATGATATTGTTGAAGTTAGAAGATTGGTCATAACTCCATCAAAAGCCTATTGTCTTCCACCTGAGGTTGAACTGTCGAACAGGGTATTAAGAAACTACAAAAATATCTCCGATCGGTTCCTACGAGTAACTTTTATGGATGAAGCAATGCAGACCCTTAACAAAAATGTGCTCACATACTATGCTGCTTCTATTGTTAGGGAAATCACCTCAAATCTCAACCCGCAAAGGACCACTATGTTCAAACGGGTGAGGGATATTTTATATAAAGGGTTCTATTTGTGTGGTCGAAAATACTCGTTTCTGGCCTTCTCCTCAAATCAACTAAGGGACCGTTCGGCCTGGTTCTTTGCTGAAGACAACAGTACTAGTGTTGACCTCATCAAAAACTGGATGGGGAAATTCACTAATCGCAATGTTGCGAAGTGTGCAGCGAGGATGGGGCAGTGCTTCTCTTCAACTTATGCTACAGTTGAAGTCCCTTCATCACAAGCTAACCCAAGGCTTCCTGACATAGAGAGAAATGGGTATGTTTTCTCTGATGGAATAGGCATGATATCTGCTGATCTTGCAAAAGAAGTTGCAGAGAAATTGCAGCTGAATACGAAACAGCCCTGTGCTTATCAGATAAGATATGCAGGCTACAAAGGTGTTATTGCATGTTGGCCAGCTGAAAACAATGGACCCCGCTTGCAACTCCGTCCAAGTATGAAGAAATTCGATTCAAATCACACAACACTTGAGATTTGTTCTTGGACTCGATTCCAGCCTGGTTTTCTGAATCGTCAAATTGTCACACTACTGTCTGCTTTACAAGTCCATGATGAAAATTTTTGGAGAATGCAAGAATTGATGGTATCAAGACTTGATCGCATCCTCGAAGACCCGGACATGGCATTTGATGTGCTCACTGCTTCATGCACTGATCAAGGGAATACAGCAGCAATGATGTTAGCTGCTGGTTTCAGGCCTCACAATGAACCTCATCTACGAGGGATGCTGACTAGCATTAGGATTTCCCAGCTTGGTGACCTTAGGGAAAAGTCCAGAATTTTCGTTCACTCTGGGAGGTGGTTGATGGGATGTTTGGATGAACTTGGTGTTCTTGAATATGGTCAGTGCTTCATCCAGGTCTCAAAGCCATCTTTAGAAGATTGTTTTGCGAATCACGGATCAGAGTTTTCTGAGACCAAGAAAGACCTTGAAGTGATCAAGGGCCTTGTAGTGATTGCCAAGAACCCGTGTCTTCACCCTGGAGATGTGCGGATTCTGGAGGCAGTTGATGTTCCTGGGTTGCGCCATCTTTATGATTGTCTCGTCTTCCCTCAGAACGGAGAGAGACCACATGCGAATGAAGCATCTGGGAGTGATCTGGATGGCGATCTCTATTTTGTTACGTGGGATGCTACTCTTATTCCTCCGAGCAAGAAAAGCTGGACGCCAATGGACTATGAGCCCGGAGAAGTAAAGCTCAAACCACGTGAAGTGACGCACTCGGTAATTCACTTGCCTTTAAAATTTTTATACATATACACATATATTTTTATGCTTTTATCTCCACCTGTTTAGGTAGTATTGGTTCTGCTGCAATGTGATGCATGTAATCAGTCTTTCTGTTCTGCAGTATCTTACTTAATTTTAATGATTCAGTATATGATAGAGATGTACTATTTCATGAGGCAGACTTGGCTGTGTTCGCATTCGAAATTCATTTGGTTTGTCTTAAATAATGTGGTGACTATTCATTGCTTGCTCAGTATCATTCTTCTTGGTATTATTTATTTATGTTGCAAAAGCTGTAGAGGATAACTGAATACTTCCTCCTGTGATATTAGAGGTATATAACATGACTTGCTTATATGCAGGACATCATTGAATTTTTTACGAAGAACATGGTGAACGAAAGTCTGGGTACCATCTGCAATGCTCACGTGGTTCATGCTGATCTCAGTGGATATGGGGCATTGGACGAGAAGTGCATTAAGTTGGCCGAGCTTGCAGCCATTGCTGTCGACTTCCCCAAAACAGGAAAGATCGTGACTATGCCTCCACATTTGAAGCCTCAGATGTATCCGGACTTCATGGGGAAGGAAGAACTTCAATCATACAAATCCACTAAGATCTTAGGCAAGCTCTACCGTAGAGTCAGAGATGCTTATGACCTAGATTATGAAGCATCTTCTCAACTGACATACCCTGCAGAACACATCTTCTATGATCTAGAACTTGAAGTTGCAGGTTCAAAAGATTTTATTGTTGATGCGTGGACCTGCAAGTGTTCGTATGATGGACAGTTGATCGGCCTCTTAGGACAGTACAAAGTAAATAGTGAAGATGAGGTCGTCACTGGACACATATGGTCCATGCCCAAGTTCAGTAGTAAAAAACAAGGGGAGTTGAAGGAAAGACTGAAGCATGCCTATAGCGCCCTCAGGAAGGACTATAGGAAAGTTTTTGAGTGCATGGGCCCTGAATTTGACCAGCTCCCCGATCATGAGAAGAATGCTCTTTACGAACGAAAGGCATCGGCTTGGTATGAGGTAACGTACCACGATAGTTGGGTGAAAATGTCCAAGGAGCTACAAGAGGTGGATGATTCTGGGAAGACAGTCTTGTTGAGCTTTGCTTGGATAGCTGCTGATTATCTTGCTCGGATTAAAATCAGGCGCAGAAGGATGGAAAATGCAATCTCCAGTAAGCCCATCGATTCTCTGGGCAGGTACCTGGCTAATAAAATCTGATTCAGGTTCTATTAGCATATCTCAATGTTCTTGTTTCTTGATCATATGGCTGTAAGGCCACTCCGCCGCTTATGGAAGTTTAGTATCTGCCCTGCAGAAAGCCCCAGTTTTGCACAGGCAAGCTGTCCTCCTCTACTGTTTTGCTTTTGTTTCTTTGAATTTGAAGTTGCTCTTGTTATATGAAGTTGACCAATACAATGGATCTGTAATATTTCTAAAGGGCTTATGTTATGAGTTGGTCACTGGATTTTTACGAACTCCTTGATTATAATATGCACCTCGTTGGCTTATTACGTGCTTTTAACCTCTCCAATATCTCGAGTAATTGTGGAACTATTTGATTTTCTGAGTTTTTATCAGAATTCTATTATAGAAAACAGGTGCTTTACATATGACGTTTCATGAACGGGCTATTGTTCCCCTATAATTCTGTCAAGCTCTTCAAACAATTTAAGTATTGGATTCTATGATATCCAAGAAATATCCAATCATCATTTTCTGTTGAAACAGAAAAAGAAAAGTTTCTTTCGGTACTTTTAGTATATGTCGGTATTCTACTCTGTTGCCTGTGCAGCTAACGGAGAGCATACAAATGCACGGCGTGAACAAGGTCGATGGACAAGCAATGGAAGAGACGGATGAGCCCATTAACTACCACTAAGTTATGTGATGTTAAAGAAAACACTTGTTGTTCAATCATCTGTTCCATCTACCCATCTTGAATATTCCATGCTAGTTGTTATCAACATTTAAGATCATCCATCCAATCACTTTGAGTATGTGTTAGTTGGTGGGCAGTGGTTTCATTTATGATGTATATACCACTTAGTATAAGTCACATCGACTGTTTTCTCCTTTCGGAATTTGGAATCCCATAAATTTTTCGACATTTTTGTTCTTCTTTAACACTTGAAGTCAACCTTGGCTGAGTGGGACATAGAACATTTTTTTTTTTGGAAAAGTCTTTCCTGTCAACCCTCTTGCCCCATTGGAAGAGAAGACGAGAGATGTTGATGTTTCTTTTGTCATGTGTGCTTGCATTTATTGCTCCGTTTTGACACCTTTGCAGAAACTGTGTATTGGTTCATGCTTTGCTGAATTCCTCCAGTTGTTGGACATGAACATGTGCCTTTGGTAAACAGAATTCCACTGTGCCTCTGGTTACTTTTACCGGACTTGGTCTCTACTACCTTGGCTTCTCATAGGATGATATGAGTAAAGGCAGTGGATTGCAGAAAAAGAAACGAACAAACAGAAAATAAACAAAAGATAATCTCCTCCGAAGAGGCTGCACCTCCGAGAAGGGCCATAGCAAATTGCTGAACTCAAACTATATTTCTGAATACTTGAAACGTGGGAAACAAAGGCTTATAAATAAGAAATTGACTCCCATCTGAAAAGACTCCTAATCCTGAGTAAAACTCTCAATTAACTAAATACCAAAAGATAAACATAACATGAGATAAACCTAACAACTCGACTAATCTACTGCATCTCAATCAGCTTCCCACAGTGAAATTAATTACTATTTTTGTCATGTTTTAAGGAATCTACATAGTTTTTGCCCTTTTGAGACATGAACCTTGAAGCATACTAACTTGTTTGTAGATAGCTAAATTCTTGAAGTCGGCCTACCCAAAATACATAAAGCTGAAGAGGCCAATCTGCGACAGATATGTGCTGCTTATATCCGTTGCAATCGTGTGGATCTATGCAGAGATCCTCACAATGAGCGGCACATTCAAGAAGTCGAAGCAAGCTAGCTGCCACACTGATGGCTCTGGCCTCATTCACTCCGCGCCTTGGTATCATCATGATCATCTTCAGCCATTTTTTATTTTCCATATTTGGAATTAGCACTTGATATTTGACGAGGTGTAAAACTTAAGAAGTTAATTTCTGCTAAACATATATACTTCTTGTACATGTTGAGGGATGAAACTTTTGTTTGATGTTTATCTTTGCATATCCCTCAGCTGGAACTCATATTCTCCATTTCTACCGAAACTGCAGTCATGGTTGAGATCTTATATGATTTGGTAAACAGTTACTGGTTGTTGGAAATGTGCCTTTTTAACTTTGGTTTCCTTTTTACAGATTAAGGTGGCTGCATGTGAGTGCATTTGCTCCTTACCATTTTCTTGTATGCATTCATCGCAACCTAACTCATCACATGACTACTACGAAGAACCTCGATATTTCATGAGTAGTCATGGACACTTATCTTACTCTTATGTTGAGCCTAGGAGTTTCTTTGTATTTCACATCAAAATCCCACATTTCTTGTCTTATACTCGAACTCTACCGTGATCACTGCGGTAGCATCAGCTTGTTTGCGTCGATTTCATGGTTAAAACTCTGTTTTGACCAGTAACAAACTATGTTTCTGCCATGGAAGAGTATGCTGTAACTTAGCACTGTCTTATTTCAATAGAACTTAGCAAATTGAGATCGATTTACACATCCTAGGTTGAACATATGTACATAATTTTGTCTGAAGAGATGAAATTAGCAACATAGATACCCCATAAATCATAATAGTCTCCAAGATTATTTGTCTTCACCTCCATCTTGCTCATTTGAAAGTGCAGGTGTTGAGCCATTCAAATACAGCAGCTCCTCAACCATCTGCAATGCCACTCTATTCTCCTCATCCATTGCATTGCTGACATCATCGACCTCCGATGAAGTCCACCATGACGACTGGGATGAGGGGCTGTGGCTCGGTGTCGTCTTCTTGAGCTCGACCTTCATCACCCACTGGCTCTCCAATCCCCTCCCTCCTCGCTTCTGCCACACCCCGATGTTGGAGTTGTCATTGTCGAGCCTCAAACAGGTGATGGGAGGAGCCGGATTCTTGCAGCATTTCTTCAGCTTGGCTCCCAACATCTCCGACAGTATGGCCTTCTGAGACGAAGGTATATTTGTGCTTTGATCGAAGCCGTCGCTCGTGACCGGAAAGTTTGTCCTGGCATTGTGGCCGTTCATCAAAATAGCTGCTTGATCATACGCCCTTGCTGCAGCCTCTGCCGTCTCGAACGTCCCCAGCCAAATCCTCTTCTTCCTACACACGAACCGGTGAAAAGTGTTCATTAACGAACAAGTACATGATCGTGTTTGATAGAGAAAAGGTACACTTGAAACCAAAAGAGATAATGCTTGTTAACAAACAAGTATATATGTGTGTTTGTTGGAAAACAAGTATAATCTACGTGATTGTGTTTGTTAGGAAACAAGTACACTCGAAACCAAAAGGGACAGTGCTTGTCAACAAACAAGTATTCGTGTTTGTTAGAGAACAAGTACATGATCATGTTTGTTAGAGAACAAGTATACTCAAAACCAAATGGGATGTGTTCGTTAACAAACATGTATTATATGCTTGTGTTTGTTAAGGAACAAGTACACCAAGAAAACTCGAGAAACGTTTTCTTACAGTATAGGGTGGCGGATTTCTGACACCCATGAGCCCCATTGGCGCTGCCTGACACCTCTGAACTTGTGCGGTTGTACCATGATTCTCCCAAGTAGGTAGTTAATTAGTGTGTGTGT
Source organism: Monilaria moniliformis (assembly GCA_034509125.1). Taxonomy (NCBI): domain Eukaryota; kingdom Viridiplantae; phylum Streptophyta; class Magnoliopsida; order Caryophyllales; family Aizoaceae; genus Monilaria; species Monilaria moniliformis. The sequence continues at coordinate 9,258 of JAYDZE010569648.1, forward strand.
GTGAGAGAGAGAGAGAGAGGTGCAAAAGTTGGCTAAGTGAAGATTGAGGAGAATAAGGTGAGGGTGTTTTAATGGGAGGTGTCGGTGGTGGAGAATGTGGGAAGAAAGTGGCAAAGTACCTAGTTTTTTTTTTTTGTGGTTGCAATAAAATCTTCCACCAAAGCATGGGAGATCCATAACTAGTTTCACTTGAATGGTCTTTCAAGAACATGATCATTTGAGAACTTTGAGAGAGAGTGTTGTGCTCCAAGTAAATGACATGTTTAATGATATTGGACTTTCTTGATGGGATCAAACCTAAGACTATACCATGTCCCATTTTTATGTACTAGATTATTTCTACATTTTCCCAGCACACATATTATATATATGTATATATATTTCAAGGTAACAATTGTTACTCATAGGTAATTAATTATGTATCCCCTTTTATTTTATTTAAGCCAAATATAAATAAGAAAATCAATCATAATCTACCTATCTATGCGTAAAACTAAATTTATAATGAACTAATCTTCCTATTTCAACCATATTATTAATTGATCTATTTTTTAGAAGAAGTATCTGATCTAATTTTAGTGCTGTCTACTCTCTCCCTCTCTCTCTCTCACACACACATAATGTAGTAGTACATCTCACGATTGAGGGTGTTCAAATTTTCGTTAGACTTGAATGCTAACTGTATTTATGCCTCTTTCAAGTTTCAACTCCTATGCTAATTAGTGATCATTGCTAGATAATGTTCCCTATATGTTATTCTGGCTTTATGGGTTACTTTTGTAGGTTAGGTTCTTGGAGATACAAAGATATGCTTCAAACTCAAAGTTCAATTACTATCACTTATTATTAAATGTATGGTAATAATGTTCTAATATACACAAATTATATCACCATTCAAGATTTGTGAGTCGACAAACATTTTACTGCGGTCGCTCACATGCTGCGCGTGGGTCGGGTCGGCCCGGCTCGACCTGAATCCGACCCATGACTCAATTCATGATCTATTTTATAAAAGTTATTGTTGTTATGAATCAAAGTAATATTTTTATTGAATAAAAGTAACTATTGTGAAAATTACCATTATTATGTATAAATGTTACTATTGTTATGAATAAAAGTGATTACCTTCAAAATGATTGTTCTTGTGTATAAAAGTAACTATTTTCATGTGTGAAAGTTGTTGTTATAAATCAAGAGCTATTATTTGAACATGTGGAAAGATAATAGCCAATTGAATAAGGATATAGATTTTTTACTTTGTATTATTTTTTCTAATTATTTACAGACAAATGATCCTAAATAATTTTACCACATTATTTTCTAATTAAAAAATCATTTACCACAATGTTGAAGATCCAATAAATTTTTGTTTTCTTTTCTAAATTTTCAAATATTTGTCTTCAAATTTAAGAAATTGAGAATCATCATGAACTAGAACAAAGCCATTTTAATTTTGATCTGGGCTCAGGCCCATACAAAGAAGTTGAGTTGCCCATTTTAGTTTGGTTAGTTCACATTTAGGCTCAAGTTTATAATTTATTCCCCCCTTTTAAGGAATATTTGTAACTTTGTTGATTGAATTCCTATATGCTATATGCTTATTATAAAAATATTGAGTAATATGTCCTTGAGGGGACATCAAGGATGAAAATGTCTGCATGTAAATAACAAGGTTTAGGATTCAAATCTCACCGTTTCTCCTCCTTGAGTTAATAAATTTATATCGGACGTTTCACACCAAACACCCAAACACGATTAATTAATTTATTAGATTTTTTACTTTCACAATTCTCCATTACTTCAATTGTTTCACTTTTTTTTAACTCCACTACCAAGAAATAAAACATAGAACCCATCTTTTAACCATTAGTTAACAACCATATTGCACCATTATAATATTTTAACCACACCATTAATAAATTTGGACTATATTTTTATGCTTTATTTAAAAACATAAATAAATAAATTGAGTCTTCTAACTTTAAGATTCATTAAGATATTTATGCACAACTATGAAAAAGAACTTTTTTAAAAATCAAACTTTATTAAAAGTTCAATTATATTGGAACAAAGAATTCAATAATTCAGGAGTCAACTTCACAGGGGCAATTAAGTAATTCCAGCTGCCAAGTCACAAGTGGGGGCGTACAGCCCATGCTCTCTCGCTTACCCACCCAACACAAAGCACCTACGGCTCTCTCACTCTCTCTTTCTTTCTCTACACTATACTCGCGACGCCTTTTCTGCTACTATATTCGACAATCAACGCCCAATTAAATAGCTGGTTGATCAGATCAAGGGGGTAAACAGTCTTGCTTAGGGTTTTTGTCAATTCTCAATTGTAATATTTGATTGATTGATCAATTTTTTTTTTATTTTTTTTTTGTTTGGATTGCAGATTAGTGGGCTCTGTAATTGGGTGGATGTTTAGATCTGGGCTTCGGGAAAGGAATGTTTTTTCCGAGTTTTGGTTGTAGCGCTAGTGTCACCAGTGGATGAAGTATTGGTGTAGATCAGTTCTCTCTTGGGTTTCTCAGCTGATTGCATGCATGGGGTCAGTTCTTTTAGCTTCCCCTCCATATCTGTTTGTGTGTGTGTGTGAGAGAGAGAGAGAGAGAGAGAGAGAGGTACTTTTTTATGGTATGTATTCCTGAATGATTGATCAATTTGTTCTGGTAGAAAATCATAAAATGTTTTGTTTTTTAGGAATGATTGTTTTATTTAACTGGTTATTTT
>JAYDZE010569659.1:0-11992 GCA_034509125.1 Monilaria moniliformis
TATTATTATTATTATTATTATTATTATTATTATTATTATTATTATTATTATTATTATTATTATTATTATTATCATCACCGTCACCATCATCATCATCATCATCATCATCATCATCATCATCATCATCATCATTTTCTGATCGAACAATGATTGACGATTCTAAACTGACCAAGAATATATACATGCTAAGATATAAAGGTCAGCATTCTTAATATTTGCAACTATCCACTGATAAACAAAATTCCCAATCAAACTGAGTTGTATTATCAAAACCTCAAACTCAAAAATTACAAAATACATACTCCACCATTTTTTTTTTTTGCATCCAATCCTGAAACTTCATATATCTATATTTCTTATCATTAAATAGAAAAAATATTGAAATGTGAATCTTCATTGTAAGGGCACCCACAATATGGTGGCGTGTGAAAGATATATGGATTAAAATATAATATTGAACTTTAATTAATTAAGATTGAACTATTAATTAATTAATACACACAAAAGATTATAAATCTATAGACCCAGGCCCATGGAGCAGTTAATATATATATATATATTTATCATAGAGAAATTAAGGACAAATGTTTAGAACAGTTCCTCAGTTCAGAACGTTTAGAACGGTTCCTGCATGGAATTGACATACACTTGGGTACCGAAAGTAGTGGATTCACAGGATGTTAGAATTCGATCAAACTGAGAAAATCAAACTACACAACAAGTAAGTGTTTCTATCTGTGTGATTAACTGCCCAACAACAATATCAGTTATAAATCTAGATCATATTCCTATCTGTATTATCCGCTGCGTATAATTAGATGAAGACAGAATTAGCTAACAGTGTGGCCCGTCCCTCCAGAAAAGAACGCCCACGAGACGCGATGCAGGTGCCCCGCCGAACAAGACGCTCGCGACGAAGGAAAAAGGGGTAGGCTAGCCCACCACGCCACCCGACGGCCAATAAGAGGCGCGTGTTGCGCACGCCTATTCGCTGGGCCTGAGAGTGGACATCAACGAGCTCCCCAGCCAGGTGTTGGATGACATCCGAATCTCCGACGAGCCATATCCCGTGACGTACGAGCAATGTACACTGCCGAAGAAACGAAACAGATCTTCAAGGTGTATGTCGACATAAGCAAAGATCCAGTAGTTAGAAACAACCGAAAAGCCAAGGCTTCTAGGTTGAGGGTTTTCGCTGCATACAACGCACACCGCCCGGAAGACACCCCGACGCGCACGCAGAAGAAGCTTCGGTCTCATTTTAAAAGAGTGAGCCCGAAAATCTTACAACACCTTCGAGAAAGAATGGCCAAGCGGCGTAAGCGAGGCAGGTATTATGTAACCCGTCGTGCAAGTCTACCAAAACGACAACGACAAGCTGTTCAAGTATGTCGCCACTTGGAAGAGGGTCCGAAACATCGACAAGTAGGCAGATGGAATAGATTCGGGGTCCAAGCGCACGAAGCATACCTCAAGCAGCCACCACTCAATGAGTGGTGGAGAATGATCCGCGGAGGAGCAAGGGGGGCAACTTCTAGCCGAGTCGGGCCCATCCGGTCCGAACGAAGACGACCAAGAGAAAGATGAAAGACTCGGCTTCGAGCAGTGCGGGGCTCCGCCACTACTGGACCCGGAGACGCTGAGGAGGCCAATAGAGGCGTAATGTACAACGTGCTAATGAAAACATATTGCAAAGACACGAATATTATGACACCTCAACAATTGGTGATGGATTGAAGAATGATCAAGAATCTCTAAAAGGATTTGGGCATGTTACCGTGAGATTTTAGTATTTTTCTATTTTTAATTATGTAATATTAGAATTTTAATTATGTAATTTTCGATTTTTAATTATATAATTTTTTTTATTTTTATTATGTAATATTAGAATTTCTATTATTTTAATCAAATTCTTACTTTTTATTTATTCAAAATTTTAATTTAATTAGAATATGTAATAAATATAAGAAATAAAAAATAAATAACAAATTAAAAGATGAGACTCATGAATAATCTAAGAGAAGAGTTTGTGAATGGATAGAGATGTGGGTGTTATTTCTTAATAAATGAATGAATTATAAAGTATTATAAAACTCCATAAATAGTTGATGAATAGTGAAAAAAGAGACTGCCAAAATATAGTATTCTTACCATTAAATGTGAAAGTCTATCATCTTCCTATTAATTTGCTTCCCAAACTACACTTGGTGGGACTTAAAAGAAAATATCTTACCACATTCTTTATTATAAAATTACTGTTTTTATTTTATTTTTTCAAATGTTACTAGTACAGTCTATTAATTTTATTATTCGTATATCCATAATGGCGTATCATTATCGGTAGATAAACGTAAATGAACCATAAATATTGTGTACATATAGTGGTGGTAGAGCAACACTAATAGAGGTGGCTATTTTTTTCGAAAATAAACAATGGGACAGAATCAAATCACAAAATTAAATTATGTTCTGTTAATTCGATTAGCTCGATTTTTCGATTTGCTAATAGAGGTGGCTAATTTGTTCTAAAGTAGAAAATGGGATCGAATCAAAAAAGAGAGAAAAAAATATGTTATGTTAATTCGACTAGCTCTGTTTTTCCAATATTATTTATTAATGATTAAATTATATAATTTTCTAAATTTGTTTTTGTTGTACTTTATTAAATATTTTTATCTTGGATTTGTTGAATATCACTTATTTTGTTAGCCTATTGTTATTGGTAGATTTTGAGTATGACCAAATAAAGTTATTTATATTTTCTTAAGAACTGTACTAATAAAACGATAAAAACAGGAAAAGAACATAAATAAACGTCCAGTTAGAGACGTAAGAAAATTAGGTTCGGCATAATTAGATGAGTAAATATCATTTAACTTCCAAATTTTGTGATTTTTGATATTTGTGTCTTAATGTAAGTATATTGACAAATCAAGCTTCAATCTTTCTAATGGGTTCATCATAATGTCTTGGCTTTGGAAATCGGGACCGTTCCTAGTTGATAAGGTAGAAATCCATATCAATTACTCACATGAAATAAAAAAAAACTATGTCATTCATACATTCTCTCTGTTATTTTACTAAAAAAGAATACATGAATCCAACTTATAAAAAAAGACATGTATTCAAACATCAAATAATGTCATTTTGTATTATTTAATTGTATGTGTGGCAACTAGGTAAAGATGGTCTGGATTAATGAAATCAAGTGCCAAATATGCAATAAAGGCCTGATTCTCGTCATCCAAGTACAATCGTGAAAACACTGAAAAGATTGAGACCTAATTTATTAATATGCTTATGTTAAAACATAAATATAAAAGCATATAAATTCATAAACGTTAGAATATTAAATGGTATTTATCTGTACTAAAATTTTAGTTTTTCAATTCGATTGTTTTTTAGATGAAAATTGAATCGAATAATTGAATACTCAACTCTCCACGCTCACACCAACATGACATGCTCTGACGTATAAAATATGATCAAATTAAAACTCATAATTTTATTAGGAACCCAAAATCTATACGAGGACCAAATAGTTCTTATATTCTTAGGCCCAGTTTGGTTACAAAGATATGGCAAGATGCAATACTATATCTTGCCCATACAGTGTATTCCAAGGTGTTTGGTAGAATGGACAAGGTCCGCGTTTATTATCTACGCTCGTCTCGGTCCGCATGTAATACACTATTTATCTATGTTACACACCTATTACATATCCCACCACCCCCCTAAGATACACTATCTTGATATGAGTATTTCCTTTGATGCCCCACAATTGCACTCTCTGTGCCTTTTCGGTCCACGTGCAATTCTCTTTCTTTCTCTCTCTCGCTCGATTCATCAGTGGCCGGTGGTAGTGGTGTTGTGTGGCAGTGCTCCACAGCCGGCGACAATCCATGGCCGCCGTCACCTCTGAGTTTGACAGTGAGTTTCTTTGTTCTTACTATTTCCGTTCAATTTGGGATTTAATTTGTTGAATGGTACTATATGGTTGTGATGATCGGAACTATCCAGATTCGAGCCTATTTTTCCCATTCTTTTATGTTCTTGCGCAGGTGGTCTGTCAATTTGAGTCTCATCTCCGTTCTGACGATTTGCGTGGCTGGTGTATCGATTTCAGCCTCTTCTGTGTCCGTCGATTTGAGCCTGTTTTCCCCATTCTTCTATGTTCTTCTCCATTCTGTCGATTTGGGCCTCTTTTTTCCGATTGATTTGGGTTTCGATTCAATTTGGGTTTAAATTTGTCGATTTGGGTTTCGATTTATTCTGGGTTGTGATGTTTCTTTGTGTGAGGCTGTGATGATTTATTTCTTAACAATATCTAAGCCTCTCTTTTCATTTCGATTCAATTTGGGTTGGTATTCGCTGTTTGAAATGAGTTGAATGATATCGGAAATCAAATGTTGTGCATAGTTTCCGACGAAACTTCTTGGTTTACCTCGACGGAGATGACAACATTGCAAACAAATTGACTTGTAATAATTTAATGATTAATTATTATCTAAATTAATTAAAATCTTAACTTAGTATAATTAATTTATCTTTAATTAGATAATCAGTTTACGGATTGCCCTAAACCAAATCATCATCATTAATTTAATGTAATATAGAAGATCAAATGATTAATTCATTTAGCTAAATATGCTATTAATTAAAATATAATGTCAGTTTTGTTAATTTTGCCATTAAATCAGTAATTTAGTTTAGTAGATTAATAATCAAATGATATTTTATTTTTAAAATTAAATAAATATATTCATATTTTTGCATCTAAGGGAAAAAAAATTACTTTATCTCTTATCTCTAATATAATTTAGATAATCAAACATTTCATCTATTTTTATTTTGATTTTTTTCTTACATACCAAATAAAATCACTAAATCATTATCTTGATCCTTATTCTGATTTTTATTTTAAATTCTATTATAATTTAACTATCTTATCCAATCTCGTCTAGACTACGAAACCTTATCAACAAAAAGAATGAAAAAGAGAGAGTTTATGGTAACAACTGAAATCAGAACCGACATTTAATCGTCTGACAATGTAAATAATATAGTTCTTAGTACAGCGTGTAATAAAAAATGATGGCTCTATTAATAATAAGGGAAAAGATAAATGTAAATAATTGCACATACATAATACTTTTTTTAAATTTTAAATTGCACTGAATCGGTTTTATTTAAATTGATTTTATTACTAATTATATTATTTTTTTACTAAATTGCCGCTATAATATTTTCAAAGATGTGATTGAAAACTTGGTTTGATAGATTCTTCAAACAAAGCCACAAAATTAATTTGAAGATAAATATATGGATATTCAATGAAAAAATTAATCTTTTTTTAAAATATGTAGATATCTAATTTGAAAAAGTTAATTTTTTCTTAAATTATTGCAGAAGGGTAAATATATAATATATTAATTTATTTTAAATTATATAATATTTATAAATTGATTTAAATATAAAATATCTAAAAAAGTTCATTATGTATGTACAATTTATGTACATTTATCACTGCTCAACAATTGTAAATAATATAGTTTGTAGTACATCGTGTAATAAATAATAATTCTATTTCTCCTGGTTGGAGTGGTGGACCACATTCATATGGTCATTTCCTCTACACCGAGTGTCACATTCATCATCACATAATAATATGTTTTTGGCTTCTTTGCCTCCCATCGTGTTCCGATTTTGTGGTTTATTAAGACATGTAACTATAGATTCTTCTAAACAAAGACATGATCTAGAGAAGGGCATGCATTATCAATATTGTTTCTGTAAATATAGCCTATAAATTCAATACATAAAATAAGAACTTAATTTTTGAAATTATAAACTAAGTCTTCCACTTTTTCTTACAATTTTATTGCACTTTTTCCTTAGATTTTGAACACTCATAATAGAGGACATTGATATTTGCCATTCTCTTATCTCTATTCATAGATATCATCTTTTATTTTATTTCTTTTTCATAAAATTTATAATTGTTAATATTTATTTATATATTTTTGTTCATTTTGGAGCCAATACAAATTTGAAAGTGAAAAGTAAATCAATCAAATCTAAAAAAATTGAAAAAAAAACAAAGAAATGGTAAAAAATGAAAAAATAAATTTTGAGTTATTAAAGTTTGAAACCAAGTGAGAAAGCAGCAAATGTCTCTTTTGCCACTATATCAAGACATTTTTTATATATTAAAGCAAGCAATACACTAATCTATATATATAATAAAAAAAAGTCTAAAATTTAAAAAAAAAGGAGAATGAAAAATTGCTTTATTACATTACCAATGTCAGTGGCTCGAGCTGCCGTTGCCAATGCTCTTAAGACATAGGCACACACATTAATTTCAACTCTACAAGGTGTGCTGCCGTTGCCAATACTCTTAAGACATACACACACAAATTTCTACTCTATTATTGTTCACTTAAAATAAATAAAATACTATAATTTAGACAACAAATAAAAACACGTATAACCATATGGTAATTTTGGATATTTTATTAAACATTTAGAATACGGCCCTATTCAAACAACTCATCATATTCCACTCTGTCAAGTAGAGATCATCTCACTGTATCATATCCCTGTACACTTCAAATACTATATATAAACAAATGATGATATAGGAAAGTAAAACAGTGAAATCAAGGAGAAAAGAGAACTTGACGAAGAGAACATGGCCAAAATTGAAAAAGGAAAAGAAGAAATTAAAGAAAAAACAGATCAACTGGCAAAGTGGGTAGGCTCAATAACCGATGCAAAAAACATCCAATCCCACAGCAGCTCGAGTGACCAATCCCCATTACACACAGATTTTCCCATATGCATCATAATTACACACTGATCTAAACACGTAATTAACATTAATTACATGGAAACAGTGTAGGAAATGCAGAATCTAGTGCACTGTTTGCGCCTTTATTCTCAACTTTACCAAGGACAGCAGCATTATTTAACCCCCATGTTCCCCATAATCACCTACTCAAGCAAGGCATAATTTCCACACATTTCTAACTTATAATTTTCTAACTCAATAGTTTCATCACTTCTACTAATTGCTTTACATCCATCGAATTTCATCCCATTTCACCTTTCCCCCTTTCTTTTTTCTTGAATCTCGAACAAAACTTGCGACTAATTTTTGCAATGGCGTGTCATTGTTCAGTGATGTGGGAGAATTTAGTGGGGTATGTGTGTGGGAAGATTAAAGACGAGCCCAATATTGGGCAAAAGAAGATTAAAGGCATTGTTGTATTGAAGAAGAAGAATGTGATGGATGTCACCGACGTCGGCGCTTCCTTGCTCGACCGGTTTCACGAGCTCTGCGGCAAAGGCATTTCCCTGCAGCTTATCAGCTCCCATTCTGCTGATCCTGGTTAGTATTCTTCCTTTTTCCGACCGATTACCAAAAAAAATAAAAATTTGAGTCCTTGTCTGAAAATTATGTGGAAACAGAGGGAGAATATGGGTTTTAGAGAATTGATGGTTTTTGGTTGAAATGTTGAAGCAAACTCGAAAAAAGGGATGGTAGGAAAGGAGGCATACTTGGAGGATTGGGTGCCGAAGCTCACTTCTCTTAATGCGGAGGATCATGCCTTGTTCGATGTGACATTCGATTGGGATGAATCTCTTGGTGTTCCTGGTGCTCTGATTGTCAGAAACCAACACCATAGTCAGCTATACCTCAAGACAGTCACCTTAGAAGACGTCCATGGCCACGGCCCGCTCCATTTCCTCTGCGATTCTTGGGTTTATCCTGCGCATCGCTATACATATGACCGCGTCTTCTTCACAAACAAGGTCTGTGTTTCACTTTGCAGTTTGGAACAACTTTGAGAATTAATGGTATCATGGCTTATATCTTGCTGTAAACAGACATACCTGCCAGGCGAGACGCCGGATCCTCTGCTCTTTTATAGAGAGCAAGAGCTCAAGAGCCTTCAAGGGACAGGTTCCGGAATGCTCAAGGAGTGGGATAGAGTGTATGATTATGCATACTATAATGACTTAGGTATGCCTGAAAAGGGCGAGGAATATGCTCGTCCTGTGCTCGGGGGCCCGGACTATCCGTACCCTCGTAGAGCAAGAACTGGGCGTAAGCCAAACAAAAAGGGTAAGCATATCTACTATGTTCCCATTCAATGAAATCAAGATTTAAGTAGTTAGTTGATTTTCAAGTGCAGATCCCAACACTGAAAGCAGACTGTTTCTACTGAGCTTGAACACATATGTCCCAAGTGATGAGAGGTTCAATCAGGTGAAATTCTCAGATTTCATAGGTTATGCTCTCAAATCTGTAGGTCAGGTCATAGTGCCGGAGATCAAAGCTTTACTCGACAAGACTATCAATGAGTTCGACACGTTTGAAGACGTTCTTAATCTCTATGAAGGCGGAGTCAAGCTGCCTGATGGCTACTCGCTGAAGAAAGTCAGGCAGTGTGTTCCGTGGGAGCTGGTCCGGGAACTCATCCGTTCGGATGGGGAACGGTTTCTTAAGTTCCCCGTGCCCGACGTTATCAAAGGTAAGCCTATTTCAGTAGCTTATGGGGGTGTTTACTTTTGGGTAATAGATTAGACTGTAACACGAGTTCTTGCAGGAGACAAAACTGCATGGAGAACTGATGAGGAATTCGGAAGAGAAATGCTAGCAGGAGTGAACCCTGTTGCCATTCAACGTCTCCAGGTAAACTAAACGGGTCTAACCAATCTATGTATTTAGACGATGAAAATGGAGAATTGTTGTTGATCCTATTTTAAACAAAGAAGAAAACGAATCTATGTATTTAGAAACATGATTTTGTTAAGGTTCTCATTCCGACATCACAGGAGTTTCCACCTAGAAGCACACTAGACCGGGAAGAATATGGCGATCAAGATAGCAGCATCACACGAGAGCACCTCGACAAAAACATGAATGGCCTCACAGTAGATGAGGTCATATTCCTAATTCTCTTCACTTTGATGCATTTCCTCAATCCAAACATGAAATTGATTATAATGTGGTATAAAACATGCATGATCAGGCCATAGAGAAAAACAAGATGTTCATATTAGATCATCACGATGCACTGATGCCATACCTCAGAAGGATCAACACCACAACAACAAAAACTTATGCTACCCGAACAATCCTTCTCCTCCAAGACGATGGCACTCTGAAGCCACTGGCGATTGAACTAAGCTTGCCGCATGAAGATGGAGACACGTTCGGAGCCATCAGTCAAGTGTTCACTCCTTGCGATCACGGAGTTGGGAGTGCCATCTGGCAGCTTGCGAAAGCCTATGTTGCAGTTAACGATTCGGGCTATCATCAACTCATCAGCCACTGGTACATATACATGCATGCATCCGAGCTTAACCAACTTTTGATGCAACGATGATGAATGCATTCATATCTGTGTGCAGGCTGAACACTCACGCTGTGATAGAGCCATTTGTCATTGCAACCAACAGGCAACTGAGCGCACTCCACCCTATACACAAGCTTCTGAAGCCTCATTTCCGTGACACAATCCACATAAACGCCTTGGCTAGACAGATCCTCATCAACGCAGGTGGAGTGCTTGAGATAACCGTCTTCCCAGCAAGATACGCCATGGAAATGTCTTCTTTCGTCTACCGAAACTGGAACTTCACCGAGCATGCACTCCCTGTAGATCTCATCAAAAGGTATCAATTCTTTGAAACCTACACTTGCTTAATTCTATTTAACATGGTATCTATATATCTCTTTCTCACTGCTGCAGAGGAGTGGCAGTTCCCGACCAAAGCCATCCCCACGGCCTCAAACTCCTAATAGAAGACTACCCTTTTGCCGTTGACGGCTTGGAAATCTGGTACGCAATCGAAGCTTGGGTCACAGAGTACTGTTCCATCTACTACCCTGCTACAGACGATGAGGTCCGAGAAGACACAGAACTTCAATCGTGGTGGAAGGAACTTCGTGAAGTCGGACACGGCGACTTAAAGGACAAGCCATGGTGGCCTAAGTTGGAGACAAGAGCTGAGCTCATCCAATCATGCACAATCATCATATGGGTGGCATCGGCCCTCCACGCTGCTGTCAACTTCGGGCAATATCCTTACGCCGGATATCTCCCAAACCGCCCCACCGTGAGCCGTAGATTCATGCCAAAACCAGATACTAATGAGTTTGCTGAGCTGGAGTCTAATCCGGACTTGGCCTACCTGAAAACTATAACAGCTCAGCTGCAAACTCTGCTGGGGGTTTCTTTGATTGAAATATTGTCTAGGCATTCGACAGATGAGATATATCTGGGACAGAGAGATAACCCAGATGAGTGGACTAGCGACGAGCAAGCGCTGGAGGCGTTCAAGAGATTCAGCGCAGCGTTGGTTGATATTGAGAAGAGAATAAGGGAGAGGAACGAGGATAAGACGTTGAAAAACCGTTATGGGCTGGTGGAGGTGCCCTACATGTTGTTACACCCCAACACCTCTGATTACAGTAGAGAGGGAGGGCTTACTGGAAAGGGAATTCCCAACAGTGTCTCTATCTGAACTTGATCAGTTTCTGCAGGCCTTAAATGTAACACTAAAGCAGTAGCAATTCTTTTACATGTCAACTACTTATTGTTTCTGATTATATGAGTTATAGGTTTGATTCACCACATGATAAATTACTATTCTTTTTGTCATTATATATGGTTTTGTCACAGTGTCGTGCTCTTTTCTCAATGTTTTATAAATAAAAATACTTATATCAAACAATTTGACAGCACAATCTAAATGTTAATTTAAGGGTTTTTTTTTAGAACGAAATTAAAGGATTCGTTGCCTTGTACTCTAAACTTCAATTCCAAGTAAAAGTGAACAACTTATTCTTATAAGCATTCACAAGCCTCCCTTCCAAAAACAATCAAATTCTAAAGGAAACAGCTACTCGGATTTGCCATTTCAACAATTAATTAATGTTCGACTCCATTGTTTGACTTTGATCATCAAATACATACTCCTACTTAACTGGCATTCGGCAAGCCTCAAATTCCTGACTGAGAATCCAAACTTACACAAACTAAAAACACATTGAATAACATTGCGAAACGTAAAACTTACAGCCACAGGGGATCGAGTAAAATATGTCATGATGGGTCGCCGGGTCGGGTCGGACGGAGCCGGGCTATGAAAAGACTTATTTTGGAACCTCTATCGGATCCGCCTAAGAATTTGGACCCCTAAATTATGGCTCTTACTTCTATTTCTCACTTGATTTATGATAATATAATTGAAGTAGAACTAACTTGAGCTACCACATGGATATAAATTATGTATCTTTCGAAGGTTGTACTGTGTGATTAGTATATAAGTTATTCCATCTGTCCCAGTAGCTTGTATACTTAGTATAAAATGTAAAAACAGTTATCTTCATAGAAAAAAAAAACAAATCATACAATATGATGCACAATAATAGGGGTTCACTCCATATCCTATCTCAATCTTTGTGGCTCATGCGAAATTAATGTATTCGACTTATTAAAGAATTTTTTATTTATTATAATAACAAAGGCATATTTCAATTATAGTTATATTAAATATTAATTCAATATATAACATTAAATTTGTCACTATAAATATATAATTAAAAGAATATCCATATTACTTTTTAGATGTAAATTTTTTACTCGATTTGTTTTCTAGTACAAGTTATTAGTCGATGAAATTCATAAATATTAGGGTTATAATTTTTATATATTGATCTTCCCTCAGTTTATACCATTTTCCCCTAAAAAATTTATGTTTATAGTAAATATAATTTTGTACTTACAGTAATGGGCCCAATAAAAGAAATATTAAAGAAAGGAATTAAAGATGTGTAAAACTAAATGTAGGATGGCCAGTGGCGAAGCCATGATTTTAACTTTGGGGGGCCCAAGAAGAATTTTAAAAAATTAAACATAAATAATATAATATAAATTAAATTATAATATTAAAAAAATAGTTAATTTTCAGCTAA
>JAYDZE010569670.1:0-11992 GCA_034509125.1 Monilaria moniliformis
GCGGCGGTGGTTGTGACAACCCTCTCACAGGAGGGACACATGGTGAGGGTGGTGGCTGGAAGCTGCATGTAAAATGGCTGAGAAGCCTTAAGTGCTCTTAATTCCTGGAGCTCTTTTTGCAACCTCCTATTTTCGTCTGTCAGCGTCTCACAGCACCTTTTTAAATACTCACAATCTACCTCTGTCTGCTTCAATTTGGTCCTGCCAAAATGTAATAAATGATATCAAATAATTGTTACATTTAAATTCCTCACGAGATTCAAGAGAGTCCTTGTATTATTCTTCTTCACACGGAAAGGGGTGAAAATATTTATTGATATAACGGATATTTTCAGACAAATTACCTAGCTCTTCTGTTTTGGAACCACACTTCAACTTGGCGAGGTCGGAGATTCAATCGTTTCGCTAGTGCAAGCTTCTGCTTCTGCATATTTTCACACCACAATATGTATATATAATTAATCAACTTAAATTACACCAACATAAGTATTCATAGCCATCGTCACATGAAATAACATTATTTTTCTTGACAAAATGTTTATTCCAAAAGAAAAAAATACACACACTTACGGGGTTCAGGGTGTTGTGCTCTTTGAAGCTTTCTTCAAGAAAGGCAGACTGATCTTTGGTGAGTCTGAGTTTTTTTCTGGCCATTCCGTTTTCTTCATCGTCGCTTCCTCTCGAAGAAGCGCCGCGATCGGCTTCTGCTTCGCCGTTATTGGCTGCGAATTGCTCGAAATCTCTCTTCCCCTTCGCGCTTCGGAATATGGAGAAATCCATCTGAAACGATGAGACCGCGCTGTTTGGAGATGAGAGCGCCGCCGCTTCTTGATCGCCGCCGCCGTCGTCGCCTTTTCGGCTCGCCTCCGACCCGCTTCCCACTGTGGAAATCAAAAACGAGGTTTTGATTATTCTTCGACATCTCAATTGTCCGAACAAATATTTAAAGTAAAGCGCACACACGCAGTAATGAATTTAGGAGAAATATTTACATTTCTCATTGAGCCAAGGGAAAGGAAGCTTGTTTGATGGCGGCTGGCTTCTTTGAACCGGAGAGAACGGGAGAAGATCTAGCTGAACCGGTAGATCTGATGTAGAAGCTCTAATCGGGCCGTCGGAGAACCGGCTGTCGTCAATTTTGTTATTCTTCTCGCCGCCGTCGGAACTCACTTTTCCGGTACCCAAGCAGAAACCTAAATCTTTGCTAAGAATTTTCTGGGGTTTTTCAAGAAACAAAAAGGGTTTCGTGGTATCACCTAAGCTCAAAGCTAACTCCATGGAGATAGAGAGAGAGAGAGAGACAGAGTTAAAAGAGAAGAATGACTGGGAACTGAAGAGGCTGAGCCAATTTAAAAGGCGATCAAATAGAAAGGGCTTTTATTATGATTTGGCTTATGCAATCAAAAAGGGAAATATATGGGAAAAAAGAAAAAGAGAAATATATATATATATTAGGGTTGACAAAGTGCTCGTGAATCCATCTAAATATACTGCAACTACACAGCGGTTCAAACCCATGACTATGTGCTTCTTCTGTATGAGAGGATGAGAGAGAGTGAGAGGGTAGGGGTTTGGGGGGGGAAGGTATTTGGAGACGGTGAATGGATTTTGGCCAAGAAGTGCAATCATTTTTATTAATATTTTATATAGTAGATATTGTGTAATGTATAAAAAATATTATGATATTAAATTAGATATTAAAGGGTCTTTATTATAAAATACATAATAGCCTTGGGGACAAACATTCGGCAAGCTGTAAAGTTCATGATATATTTTTCCTTGGTAGGTGTAAAGGTCATGATATGCAAAGTGTATTTTGTATTTTTATTAATTTATATCTTTTTTGTTGAAATTATAAATCATCATTGTCATATTTCAAAGATTAAAAACAAATAGATGAATAATTTCTATATAGGTTTGGCAAATCTAGAGTTAATTAAGAACAGACCATTAGAGATTACACGGCTGGCGGAATATAAATTTAAAGTGATAACTAATTGTTGTTAAATAATTGTACAATAATTAAAAGTTCACTTTGATAACTAGAATTAGCTTACATTAAAGTAAGAAAATAGGTTATTTAGCATTTAAAGAGTTAATAATGTTATGACTGCTAATTTAGTTAATGAGCACCATCTTTTTATGCACTGAGATAATTTAGTGTTCGAAATTAATTAATGTCAAGCACCACATCATAAAAAAGAATCGTAAAAAGTTATAGAAGGGGATAAGTGTTTTTTGCTTCAAGATTTTATTACTTTAATAGCAAACTATATTTGAAATATATATAATAGTGAATATACTTATTTGGCCACACACACACACACACACATATATATATATGTATATATAATGAGTTAAATAATAAAACATATTTATTTACTAGAAATGTATTTTATGTGTATATTATTTCAAGAAAAAATATGTTTTGCGTTTTTTTTTATAATTGTCATTTAAATCATAATTTTTCGTTGATTTCTGGTCAATTCCATAATTTTTGAAACTGGAAAATAAAACCGTAACTTTTGATATATTCTCAATTATCTCATAGATCAAAATTTCGGTGAAATTGGTGGTGACGTGTCGGCCGAAATTCAACGAAAAATTATAATTTAAATGACAATTATCTCAACGGCATCATTTTCAAGAACAGATGTTAGGTCCACGTCGGAAATTCCGGCTAATACGTCACCACCAATTTCACTGGAATTTTTATATGTGGGGGATAATTGAGAAAATGTCAAAAGTTGTGGTTTTATGGTCCAATTTTAAAAATTATGGGATTGATCAGAAGTTAACGAAAAGTTATAATTTATATTATAATTATCCCTTTTTTATGAGAAAATTGTCAACATGAAAAGCAACTAATTATTCTAGTAATAAAGGGTTGTAATTTCGTATGCTATAACTGCTTTTTGAATAGTTATAACACTGAAGCAGCCATGGACTAATAAGATTGACTAAAGTATTGATCTCAAATCAATTCTTAATAATTTCACTCTAAAAACACAAATCTGGTCAAACTTAAGAAAAAAAAATCCATTTAAAAAAGAAAATATAAGAAAATTTAATTGACTGTAATTGAAATGATTTGACTCTGAACCCGATCGATTGTTGCCTGCAAACAATATATCTTGTTGTCCTAATCTGACCCAAAAAGAAAAGACAACATTTTACGCAAATCATTAAATAAATTGTTCTCACCGTATTTCAAGACTTAACTAATTAGTTGAAACAAAATTTAAACTCACTCTAATTTTAAACATTATATAATTCCATATAAAAAAAATTAATAATTAAGAAAGGTAATTTACCTATTTTTAACTTTTTATGTATTTTGGCAAGAAAATGGAGCATCCAAACAAGAAAAATAAGTAAATGAATATTGAATACAAGAAACAAGGCCTAACAACAGCACGCACTTTTGAAATTTGACTATTAATAAATCCCCAACCATATGTATTTTCACATAACCAGGCAAGCTCACCATCTTTTATATATTATTCCAACGTGATCTTGTTTTCCTTTATTTATTTATTTAATATTTATCTTTACCCTTTACTCCAATGGAAATTAACGTAACTAAAAAAAGTTCTTATGTCGTCACGAATATTATTTAGAGTGATGCTAAATAACCACATTATGGCTACCCACACGCGGTTTTTTTTTTTGAAGAAATCAGACCGATTTAGTTAAAATTGGTTCACCTAATGAAATTAAATTTATAATATCTTTCTAAAATTGGTGGGAAAATGACTATTATGCAAATAAATATTAATGTATTATTGTTTTCTCTAATACATTAATTATTATGCTCTTGTGTTGATGGCTACAATATGACCGCTTAGATTTATTGTATTACTTAATTTGGACGTACTTATAGAAAATGTATAGCAAATTAAATGGGTTAATTTCTAGAAGATCAAAATCAAGAGATGTCCTTTGTTGATATTGGGGAAATATGCAGCTATTTTTATAGGTGTGTTTCTTCAAAAGAGTTATTTAATGTTTATTTAGTTTGTGTATACACGTGTTTATTAGTAATTTAAATTAGATAACCTAAATCGAAATTAGGAATTTATATCAAGAAAGGCGCAAATACAAGGACAAATTTGCCCACGGAACATCATAAACCGTATCCAATAAAGGCAACTAATCTAATTATGCCCCTTCTACGTCGCTTTATTCCTTTGATTGGAAGACTAAAAAAGTAAAAAAGGGATAAATGAGAGATTAATTGTTCAATTAGCCTTTGTTTTTCTTTTTCTTTTTTTATTATTATTTATATGTCATTTTTAAAAATAACATATATAGTTACGCCAAGAAAAGGCTAGATCACGTGACACTTATTTTTATTTAAATATATGGAAAACAAATTCCAAAAGACGATTAGATTGAATAAATAATGAGTAAGGTAATTATAATTCCATAAATAGTGATTTTTTTAATAAAACAAAATAGATAGTTGTAGGTGTTGGTCCCACGCGCGTGGGGTGGGTATTTGTTCCAAGAGAGAGATACACACATCATATCATTATCTCTATCTAGAGGAGGTGACCGGGTCAGTGGTGTCATGCTTTTGGGATCATTGCAATTATTGAACTCATGCAGGCTTTAATCATAACTATCATAAACCTAACACCCAACATCTATGTACATACTTTTTTTTTTATACTGCTCAGATATTCTACACCTTCGGTTAACTAGAATTTATATGTCGGACGTGCAACACATTTGATTCTTTTTTTTTCGAGGATTACATACAATAATGTAATCTAAAATAATCTAAATAAATAAATATATTGATAAATTTCATTTTACATGTGTTACAAAGATTTTGAAGTATTGCAATGAATTAATGATATTGTAACAACGTCGTAAATTAGGTTTGCACTTTTTTGTAATGCACCACCTAAATATTTATTCCATCAATCACATTGATGTTGATGATTTACAATAACTTCGATCATATCGACGGCTCTAAATAAATTATATATGATGATTAATATACTATCTAATACATGTCGAATTTCTAAAGTGCTTGAGGACCTTCAGACTTTAGTAATCACCAATCAAATTTTCCAACATTTCTAACCTTATACCTTTATTAGCTTTAAAAAAATTATCCTTGGAATGCATCGTTAATTGATCAAAAATTTAGATTTTATAAAAAATTAGATTTTATCTCAACCTAAAATATTTTTATGAATCCACCGACGTAGAGCCTGATAAAACAATTAAAATATATTTCTTTACAATAGAGAAATAGAACATGGGATTTAATTATTTTGTTAGTTAAAAATATGTGAGAAATCAAGAGAGATGTAATACCTTTCTCTGGTTGAATTGGCTCTGTTACTTGTGCTAAGACTTGACAATGTATGTTTTGGACACACCAATTACCCCAACAAGGAGTCTCATATGTACGCAGGAATCATGATGAGGATGTCATATCGGCTTAGTGTATCATAATGTCTTTTGTGAGTATTGAACTACATAGACCGCACAGTCACATGTTCTCATATAGAGAGCTTGTATGCTTCACAAGCTCAGGTAAAAGAGTATGAGATACTCTAAGATCTCCTCAAGTGTAAGTTGCATGATTTGAGACATGTCTCTGGGCACATGCTAGAGATGATTGGATTGATTAAAAGGTTAGCGCAAATGAAATGACATTACCCGTTAATGTCTCAACAAACTTGATTTTTCAGTCTTTACCTAGTTCATTTGAGAATTTCATATTGAACTTCAATATAAACAATACAAATGTGAGTTTGACTGAAATTCACAACAAGGTGAAGACCTATGAATCTTCCACTTTCAAAAGCAAATTTGTGCTCATGATGGGCTCTTCTACAAAATCTTCCAATGAGTAGAATAAGCAACAGCAATAGCAGCAGAAGAAGAGTAATAAAACATCCAAAAATGCCCTTGAAACCTAAAAATTGAGAGGTTCACAAGAAGTCAAAACGGCTAAATGATGAGTGCTTTTCTCTGCCATGAGAAGGGGCATTGGAACAGAGACTGCCATAAATTCAAGACACGTTGTGCATTGAGTGAGAGCTTAGGTATTTTTGTCATTGAGATAAATATGCTCAAAGACTTGTCATACATCATGCAACTTACACTTGAAGATTGTGTCATTCCAATCAACGCTAACCTTTAATTTATAGGGTTGTTGTTAAACTCGTGGGAACTAATAGGTTAGATCTTCCGTCATGATGTATACTAGATTTACATAACTATTATTTCGTTCTTGTAATTTAGAATATTATTATATTTATTCCAATCTGACATTGAAGGTTTTTACTTACATTTTGAAAATAGTAGATGTTCATTTTCTTTAAAAAGATGTTTTATGGGAATGTCTCTCTTTCGAACGGATTATATATGCTTGAATATAAACAAAGTATTCTTAATGTGCAAAATAAAATACCTAGACTAAGTAACATGAATAACACTACATATCTTTGGCGTTGTAGACTTAGTCATATCAATGAGAAAAGAATAACAAGATTGATAAAGTTAGATTATCTCACATCATTTGATTCTGAATTATATTGTTCTTGTGATGTTTGTCTCAAAGAAAATATGACAAGTAAACCACTTTGTGGTAAAATTGTTGTGTGACAAGGACGTGTCTGCTAACTGCTGTTTATATTCTAAATAGAGTTTATTCTAAATCAGTCGATAAAAAACACCATATGAGTTATGGTGTGGCAAAAATGTGAGTTTTAATCATATGCTGACCTGGAGTTGTCCAGCTTTTATTAAGAAAATGATGATTCATAAGTTGGAAACTAAAAGTGAAAAAAATGTTATTTTGTAGGACATCCTAAGGAAACCAAAATATATGAATTATACTGTCCTGGAGATCACAAAGTAGTCATTTCTAAGAATGTGACATTTTTTAAAGATGTTTACGCCTCAAATGAACAAAGTCACATTATGGTAGATCTTGAAGAAGTTCAATAACCATAAGATAACATATAGGATGTGGGTCTGTCCAATGGAATGAACCAGGACTTAATAGGAGTTATCGATGATAAATTAGGAAGAGAAATAACTCATTGATGGACCCTTAAAGTGACTCTTAAAGGATAACCTCAAAACAATGAGATGCATTAAGGACAAGATGATACAAAAGTTGTATCAATTCCAACTTATGAAAATCATTGTGAAATTTCTGAGAATATTCCAAGTGTTGAAACAGAAAACAAAGAGAAACCTCCACACGTTCAGAAAAAATAGCCTAAACTAGTATGAATCCAACTCCATAGGCCTTAGAGTAATCGTGATGTGCCTAACAGATTAAATATATTGGTTGAGAACTAAGATGATAAAGTTGATGGTTCAAATAACAATGAACCTAAGAACTATACCAAAGCGGTGTCGGACACCGATCGGGGAAAGTGGCTGACTTCCTTAATATCTTAAACGAATTCGGTATACTTCAATCTAGTATGTGAATAAGTTTTGTCAGACGAGGTTTACCCCATAGGCTGCAAATGGATATTTAAGAAGAAGATAGACGTAGACGGCAAAGTACAAACCTACAAGACTAGGTTAGTGGCAAATGGTTATAGTAAGTGGGAGGGCAGTGACTATGATGAAACCTTTTCGTCAGTTTGTATACTATTACTTTGACCTTCGACAAATGGATGTGAAAACAGTGTTTCTCAATGGAGAACTCGAAGGCGATGTTTATGTGACACAAACTAAAGATTTTGAATCAAAAGAAAGGTCGACTCTTGGAGTTTGAATATTTATTTTGACAGGGTTATCAATGATGATTCATGCATTTATAGTAAGTGCGAGAATGAATTGTTTACATTGTCATATATGTTAATGACATTTTGATTTCGGATAGTGATCATTACATGAAGCAATTTGTGAGATTGATTGTTTATTTTCTTCATTATGAAGGATCTGGGTGATGCATCCGACCTCCTTAGTATAAAGATCTATCAAGATAGATTTAACAAGATTATGGGATTATCACAGTCCACATTTATAGACAAACTGCTAAGGCGAATCTGAATTGAAAATTACAAAAAATTATTTCTTCCTATTGGAAATGACGTTGTTTTGTCTAAAAATCGTGCTCTTCTAGTGACAAATAAATTATTTACATGAAAAAAGATCTCATACGCTTCGGTTATATGATCAATTATGTATGTTGATATGTACAAGGCCAGATGTGACTTATGCGCTTAGTATGCCAGACAGATTTCAGCGAAATTCAGTGAAAACATTGGAGAACTATTAAGATCATTATTGAGTACCTTAGACAGACTAAAAATTATTTCATAGTCTATGGTGGCCAACCACAATTATCAGTTACTTAGTATATTTTTATTCTATATGTTCTAGTATTTGGAATAAATCAACCCTAAGGGGCTAAGGACAAAAGTTCGAAAATGATGACGTATAAGTCAAATGTTCTCATGAGCATTTGATACTATAACTCGTTTAGAAGTATCAATTATTAAAATTTTGTAGTCTCAAATTTCTTACCAAAAGTTAGGCATTAATATTCCACAATTTCCGGTGTTCAGTTTAAAAAAAAAAAATTAGTAGATTTGTTGAATTTCTAATTTCCTATTTCATACCCGGCCTAGTTATGTTTAACCATATACTATAATCTAAAGCACGCATCATGAATGGTTAATTGATACTTGATTGCTCTCAAGATTTACTTTAATCATTATTTTAATGGCTGCAGTGCAAATTAAGCCGCCATTAGGAAAAACTAGTCATTATTTAGGCATTAAATTAACTGAAATGTCACACCTATAGATTAAGTCCATGACTCAAAAAATTCAATAATGTAAAAGAGGATTGGATTTTGGCCCCATAAAACATGGCTTTTGTCTATTCAATTGCTCAATTGGATAAGAAGAGAATTTGATGAAAGTAATTATTAAATAGAGATAATTATCATTTAAACTTTTGATCAATTTCATAACTTTTGAAATTGGAATATAAAATTATAAATTTTGACATTTTCTCAATTATCCCACAGATCAAAATTTCGGTGAAATTGGTGGTGACGTGTCGGCCGGAATTCAACAAAAAATCATGATTTAAATGACAATTATCTCAACGACATCGTTTTAAAGAACGGACGTTCGTCCACGTCGGAAATTTCGACTGACACGTCACCATCAATTTCACTAGAATTTTGATATGTATGATAATTGAGAAAATGTCAAAAGTTATGATTTTATGTTTCAGTTTTAAAAATTATGAGGTTAACCAAAAATCAATAAAAAATTATGATTTAAACAACAATTATTCTTATTAAATATAACTTTTGAAAATGGAAGTCGTGGAATATTAATTATTTTTCGTTTTCCTTTAGTCGTTTGGTAAGGGAAGGAATATTATTACTTGTCACCATATTGTTGCGGGACTCCATAAATTCGATTTGATAGAAAAACAAATTTTTAAATAACCTGAAGAAAATAAGGTCACGTGAGAGACGCGTGTGAGAGATACATAGGGATTAGGGGAAGCATTCGCTCAGATGGGGACATCCGCTGCACCGCCATAACCGGACAGTTTCCGCGCCACTAATCATTCTCTCTCTCTATGTCTCCCATTTCAAATTAAAATTTTGTTCACTTTTTAATCTAGAAAATATATTACTCCCTCTTTCTATTACAACTGTTTTTTTTAATTGTCATATTTCGAATGTCTAATTTTATTTTAAAAAAATATTAAGGTTTTTTAATGGTATAATTGGTTATGTAATTTACTATTACTTTTCTCAATTTCTACAAATAGATATGAGCCAAAAACTTTAGTTATTAAATCAACTTTTCCTTAATAATCATGTCCAAAAAAGGTTAAATATTTTTTGCCTTTTGACCACCACTTATTTTAAACAATAAAAGCTGTTCAGCCATAATGTAATAGACCACAAAAGAATGTGTTATAAACTACATATATAAATTAACTAATTAAATACTCATTTCTACCTATAATAGAGAAATATATTGTTTTAAATATAAGTTTTGAAACTAATCTATCTCCACATTAATTTCATATTTATATTTTCGATACATCTATATATATATATATATAAGAGTAAAATCTTTATCAAAATTTTGATTCTAAATTTAGCAATACGTTATTTAACAGCTAATTGATTAATTATAAAATCAATTATTCTTATAATTCATTATATATATATATATATATATATAGATGTATTCAAATCATAACATTTTCTTATTACAGAACAAAGACAGAATGAAAACTGCCGATTTCAAAGATCTAACGGATGCAATATGCCACGTGAAATTTATATTTTATTTTTTATATTGAAAAGGGTATTTTTGTCTATGCATTTAGTGCGATGAATATTCGTTTCCTTTTTATATGGACATGATCTTTCCAGCAATTATGCGGTTTTATCTATAACCGATAATTAAGATATTATTGTATTGATTTAGATTTTTTATTTTTGGTATTTTAATCAATGCAGTAGATTTGGTAACAACTGATAATTAAGGTATATATATATATATATATATATATTTTATTTATTTTCGGAAGCATTATGATGATGTGCATTACATTATATGATGATATAATTATTGTAATATGATGAAGGTAAAAATAGAACTAATGAAATTCGCCTGCACAACAATAATTTTACACATTACATATCATTACATAGCTTACAACTAATCATCTAACAAACCAATAATATCATTATACGTTGTCACTATAATCATCATACACAGTCAGTTAAGATTTTGAGATAATTTCAGAAAAATTATTGTTGATAGATTTAGTGAAGCTATGATTTCCATTTTTTATGGTAAGCGGATTATTTAATATGAGATTTGCGGTTAGATATTCCAAGATTTTAGTGGCCTGATTACACGAAACTTTCATTTTTAACCACACGTTTTTTAATTTTTTTTTACTGTTATACCCTTATGATGACATTGACACTACTGTATAATGATACTCGGCATAATCAAATCTTGACCTTTCATTTCGTGATTGTATGGTGATTTATTGGTCTTAGTTATGCACCATGGCCATGGTTTGACCCTAGTGATATATATATAAGCATAACTTAATATATGTATATAAAAATATAATATTAATGGTTGAAATTTTATATAAAATATTACTCATTATAATTAATTGAAAACAATTGTAATTATAGTTTTTAATAATTATTCAGTAATATTTTTTTTAAATGTTCAAATCTATTTAAAAGGGAATGAACTTAAGTCGATTAGGTATTCAGAATAGATCTAGTCACGCATTTTGTTCAGTAAACTAAAATTTCAAATATATGACTTATAAATATTTTATAAAATTTATGAAATTCTTTGCAATCTATATTTGTTATTATTGTTTTTATTATTATTGTTTCTATTATTATTGTTGTGATTGTTGTTGTTATTATTCTTATAGTAGTGAAAATAAAGAATAATTAGGTAATATCCATACTAAAATAATTTAGTTTTTAATAAGTTGAAATAAATAATATAATGATTATATTTTTTAACATAATAATTATAAAATTAGTATTATAAGCGTAAAATAGCAAACAATTGCATATGATTTAGTTATATGTACAATATACACTAAATTCTGTCGGAACCATGACATGAACAATATTTTAGGATACACAAACATTTCAAATATTTATTTAATTATATAATAAGACTCTCCTTCCCTACAATAGTTTTAAATAGATTATCTGTGTTCAACAAAAACACCTCATCAAATGCATTATTTTAAAAATATGAAAAATTACATAAGTAAAATCCTAAAATTACATATAATTTGCAATTTTTGAATATTTTTACATCCTAAACAAATTCATATTAGAATTAAATTTATTATACTTTTAAATTCAATTAAATTCATGTTTTAATTTAATATAACAAAAAATTAAAATTCATATTCCAATTAAGTTCATGTATATATATATATATATATATATATATATATATATATT
>JAYDZE010569681.1:0-11991 GCA_034509125.1 Monilaria moniliformis
GCTGGAGCAATTATGCTTACGTATCACTTCCACGCATTCCAAGTTTGTCCAGTTTCTGGGCGGTGCTAAATCTGCATTCACATTAGGAAACATAAATGTTCGGTTAAAGATTAATCTCAAACTACAGAAGAATCTCCTGAATCAGCTTTACAGTAAATTTTCACTACGCTAAATCTAGTGCATCATATATGTCCGGCTGGACCCTTGTGCCTAAATTGCCCATATAGTATAGACAATCTCTCCATTTCTTAACTCCAAAAAATAAAAATGTCCCATGCATTTTAAAATGCAGCAGAAATAGCCAATTTACATTCTCTATCCTTATCATTGCACTTGCAAGAACAAAATATTATATTCATTCAGCTCTTGGATCATGACATCCCGGAAACAACCCTAGGTTAGCCTATGCCAGATAGTCTACATAAATCGAGCTTAAACTTTTTCACCTATGCAAGGTTCTGACAACAGTGCACTTTCACTAACAGAAAAAGTATCATACCCAGGCATATCCTTCTCTATGATAAATGCTGTGATTCCTTTTGAGTAAGCTGCCATATCTGTTTTTGCATAGACAACCTGATCCAGTCTAAGTAATGAGCAAATCAAAGTCACTGAAAGCTAGAACACAAATTGAGTGGAAATATATATTATTAAATACCGATTCTCAAGGTTTAGCAATGGTGAGAGGCTATATCAAGAAAAATATGCAATTTAACTATCATTACAAAGTTCAGAATTTTAGTCAAGATCCCCTAGAAAGTGCACTGGATGTCGTTGGGGGATTGCTGTAAGGAATCACATTTTTCACCAACCCATATCATATCAAAAGGAATGCTTTTGGTGCTTATGGCATTTACGCAAACACATAATGCTTATTATGCGTTATCTTCTCCCTACTTCATTAGTGAATATTGTCAAAGTAGTGAAGTTCTTAAGCCAGCTGTTGTAAGCACTGAACATAAGGCTTGTCATTTACATACCAATGTCTCGGCAACAGGACCATTAGTGCACCACATCTTGTTCCCATTGAGAATGTAACCACCTTTAGCACGATCAGCTTTGCATTTCATGCTAACTACGTCGGAGCCAGCTAAGCATTCAAAAAACAGAAGCACAAGTCACAATTAACTATTATTTTACCTATAAAGTATGGTTTGTAGCAAGAAGAAATATATAGGTTCAGAGGAACTACCATTAGGTTCACTCATTGCAAGAGCTCCCACATGCTCCCCGCTTATTAGCTTCATCAGAATAATAACATTACAAAGAGAATTAGTTATTATCTGTAAGAACATATATGAACTGCAACACAGGGTGTGTATCATCGTGCATAATTGAATAGGAAAATAGTATTAGAAGTACGTAACAATATTGTATTAGCAGAAATGCAGTTAATTAGCTTCACCAACCAAATCTTCTGAACTATTTCCTGCATCAATCTGTTTTAAACCCATAATGAAGAATGCAGAAACTTGGGTAGTAAAAAAGTATCACTAGTGAGGACATTATCTTTCCTCAAAAAGAAATTAATTTGCTTCACCATTCCATAGGTTAAAGATTAGTTTGTAATATTAATTTGATCGAATCTTAATACTTGGAATAAGAAATAGCAAGCAAGAATTCATAGAGACAGACAAGTGAGATGTAGGCAAACCTTTGGCAAGTACTTTTTCTTCTGTGCAGGAGTCCCATTCCTCACCTTCAAATCATGAATGTTACACAAGCTTAAAAGGTATATAATTGGTTCAAACTTCAAAGGTAACTTAAACTTAAGGTTAAGTAGTTACCAATTGATTTATGCATAGGTTAGAATGTGCACCATACGAAAGACCAACTGACCCGGAGGCACGGCTGATTTCCTCCATAGCTATACAATGGTATATATAGCCAAGGCCGAGTCCTCCATATTCCTCTGTAGCATTCAATTGGATGTCAAATACAATTTGTCAGCATACATCACAAGTTTCAATGTACAAATACAGAAGAACATTTCAACAAAGAAGAATTTGAAAGCTACATGAATAAGTAACGGGTAGCTGCTTCATTCATATATTTCTCATTAAATAACATCTGCTATTCCAAGAAGTTCCTGATATGTAACAGCATAAGAACAAAAATATGTATGGCAGACGCATCATTGTATTGGAGGAATCAATTTCCACTTAACTTTTCTTTCTTAAACCAATAACTTTTTTGGATTCTTCCAAGAGAAACTATTGAATAGATTTTAAGATGAACAGAGAATGGTGACAGTCAATCCATGAGAAGTTCTTCCATAAGAACCTAGAAAGAAACAAAAAACTTTGAAGGAAAGAATTAAATTAAGAGATGCTAATTATCTTCCTGAATCTACTTTTTAAATTTCAAATGAAGATAGCCCCTGTTAATGGTTGGAAATTTATCAAAATAGCAGGCACCATCTCATATACAATTAGATAAAAGAAAAAGTAAGAATCATACAGACTCATGTCAGTTCAACCTAAATTTCTACTCCCTTTGCCTATAACCTTATATTTACAGCAATTACGATGCAGAACCAGGGTAGATTGATTTATTAAGAAAGCCAATAGTCAAACATATGTGTCCTATGATCTTATTCAAAAATTTAAGAAATAACGTGAAGATTGACATTCACAAAACTGACAAGAAAGAGAAAAGAAGCAAATGTTACCAAGATGCTATCAAAAGATAATAAAAATAAAAATTCCACAGAAACTTCAAATTCAATTCTTGGAGAAGAAAGTTATGCAATAACTATTTTACCTTTAAATCAGTGCAATGAAAAGTAAAGTTAAAGAAATTAGTGTATTGACAGGTTGTACCTGGGGCTGTGATCCCATGGAGGTTAAAATCTCCCATCAATTTCCATAGATTAACATCCTAAAGAGGTAGAAGGCAACAAGTTAATGCGAATTTGACTAGCATTGCGCATAGCATATGAGAAACCCAAAGCATAAATAACCTTTGGTAAGTAATTAGATCTGTCTATTTCTGCGGCATGAGGTGCAATGTTTTCTTCAGCAAACTGAGACACACTTTCTTTAAACTGTTAACATAAAAGAGTTATTAAGCAGTAATAGGAGTATAAGACAACATTGGAGAATGAAAAAAATGATACTAAGGCGTCGCCAGTACAATCTGCAATAAAATGTAAAAAACAGAATTCTGAACCGTCCTATTAATTCATCGCACTAAAAGTAGAATGTTGATAGTTATTTGTTTTCAGAAAGAAACTAAGGAATTCGAAACACTTCAGTGCAAGAAAAAAGATCTCATTAAATAATTACTAGTCATTTCTTTGCACTTAGCAGAAAACAATCACTAATTAACAAAAGGAAGGTCATCTACAAAGATACACTCACTAGAACACCCCAAACAACATTTTTCATTATTTTTCGAGCTACAATTTCACAAAATCCATAATCCAATCGAAAAGCCCGATGATAAACCACTGAGCATAAGCGCAGTAAAACTACGCCGTACGTGCATATTCTACACATACACACAACTGTACATAGCATTTACATAATTGCAGAAAAAGGAAACACCTGTTTCTGGGTGTTGTCAAAGAGGAGAGAAGTGGAAAAGGCAGCGGAACTGTGGGTTCTTCTAAATAATGAAGAAGTGAGGGACCTCGCTGCAAACAATTTCTGCATCTTGTCTGGGAATTTCCTTCTCTTCAATCAGAAAGGGGAAACTTTGGAAGCTGGGATTTTGGTAAGTATATATCAATTTGGTTTGTTGGTCTTTAAAGAAGGAAATGGAAATAGTAAATATATTAGAGAGTGGGTACAGATTTCTGCATTGAATATTCCAAGCTCGCACGGAACTCTTATATTTGTTCCAACCATCTTTCTTTCCGATAACGATGATGATGTGGAAAGATGGAAGCTTGTTTTAGATTAAATAAATGATTCATTAGGGATCTGCATGTCAATTGATAAGCATGTTTTTTGTTGGATGGGTGTAATGTCTAAATATGATCATATCATAGATGATTTAATTTTACGTGTAACATGTACAAAAATAAGTAGTGGTCGCATTCGAAATTAAGTAATTTGATTTTGATACTACTCACTTTATTACACAATCTTATTTTTCCAAGTACCAATTAGGTAGGCCCCTAATAAAACATGTTAATTATGCCCCTCCCAACAATGAAGGCTCTAAAAGAAAGTCATAGAAACATAGTTAATTATTAAGTTAATAATGGAGACTTATGAAAACTTTGTAGAGTGTTTTCTTGTATCATTGAATTGAAGGTTTGGATTTGGAATTGGAGTCATCAATTTCAAATCCATTGTTTAGTACTACAAAAATATTTAAATTTAGAATTGAATTTCAATTCCAAATCCTCCAATTCTACAATTTGAATTTTATAGCTAAAATAAATATTTAGAATTTCATATATCTGATGTGTGCTCTTTCTCTCTCACACACACGCCTTCACTTACTTTCTCTCTCTCACGCCTCATTCTCCATCTCTCTCTCACACACACTCTCTCTTTCTCTCCCTCTCTCACACACACCTGATAGGATTGAATTTTGTGCGTGTCGTTGGAGATTAAGAATACAAACTCAGCCTATCAAGTCATTTATAAGTTTCCACTTCCACTATACTATTGGCTAGTATAGGGTAAGTAAAGGGTGTCGAACCCACGAGGAACGGGAATTTCGTTAAGCATTTTATACCTAAGAGGGGTTTGGCGATGCCGCCACGCCTAAAACCAAGGAGAGAAAGAGAATACAGAAAATAAACTAATTAAAAGCGTGGGAACTCTTCTAGCACATAAAATTAAACGAACTAAACAAACAAAAACTATAAGCAACAATTCAAAACAAACTGGGCAACCGAATGTAAACTAGGCAATTTAAAATAAAAAACAAACTTGGCAGCTAAAAGGTATGAGAAACTTAACTGTTCTAACTAAAAGAGCGAAACACATTAAAAACTAAATTGAAAGCAGAAAATCATAGATAAGTAACGCACGTTCAAACTGGGAAAGCTGAAGGTAGGAAAACTAGACCGGCAGTTCGAAGGTTAAATTCGGAACTGCTACAACTCAAGTTGCTTAAAAATCAAAAGCTGGAATTGAAATATGAAAGCTAAAAATATCAACTGAAAATTCAGATTTTTACTAGCTAACCCTTAAAGTAGAAGATAGTCAACCTTTCATTTGGGGGGAAAGAAACATTATAGCTTTTTGTAAAACAGAAAATGTGGGTGCAAAAATGGAAAGAAGCAGGGGACATGCAGAATGGGCAGAACAGAGGTGCAGAAACAGGTTTTATGCTTTAACAAATTTCCTACGAAAACTTTTCAACCTAAACAAGAGACTTCATCAACAAACTGCAACTGACCCTTTCCATACAAGACTCACATATCCCTCTCAACTCAGTTCATCAACAAGAAAAACACAAGGCAAAGAAATTGGAAAAATGACAAGATCAAAAGCTAAATGATTTTTGAGGCAATAACTCTTAACTAGTTTGTAAACAAAGTTAAATCACCAAACACAACGATTCAGCACTTAACAACCAACTTAACAACTAAAACTCCATTGCATTACAAGAAATAGATCAAATCCACTTGATTTAAGTCTAAACATCAACAAAAACGTCTTCAACCCAAACAAGAAATAAACTAAAAGATGGTTAAAGCATAAGTTTGTAACAGCCAAAATAAGTTCAACAAGAGCAGCAACAACTGATATTTTCCTCTGCCTATCCCATGATGGCAGAGGAACTTCTCTTCTCGAAAGGCTCCGAAGAGTGCAAGTGAGGAAAAGAGTGAAGTGAATGGAGTAGTGTGAAAGTAGATGAAAGTAGTTGTCCCTCTCTCTCTTCATGTGTTGGCTTTTATATGGAGGCTAGCAGCTAAGGTTCCCTCTCTTCATGTGTGTTTGGCTAGACATTTTTGCCCCTGAACGCAGCTGGTGGAGACACCTCACCAAAATCTGTCTGGGACCTCTTTTTCCTGCACAGTATTCTATTTCAGCTCGTCAAGCTGCCCAGCTTGAATGTCCTCTCTGCTCTCCTTTCTTCATTCCTTAGCCACTTTCTTTAACTCTATGCAATTCTGTCCTTGTTCCCGTTTCTTGCCGTTTCCTGCCCAATATCACCTCATTAGTGTAGATTTATGCTCAATTAAAGCTCAATTAGACCCCTTAGACTAGCACAAATTGCTACTCATCAACACCCCTCTCTCTTTCTCTCCCTATCTTACACATACCCCTCACACACACACATACACACACACACCACTATCTCCCTCTTTCTCTCTCTCTCTCTCTAGTTCTTTTCGCAACTAATTTTTAAATTACTTCCAATTTTCAGTCATTTAATTTAAAACTTTCATAGTTTGTCTTTAGATTTTTTTAGAAAAAAAAAACATGTTTATTCATTTAATGATAATATAATGATGATGCCTATGAATATGTATTTGGATTATATAAAATAGATAGTGTAACGGAATAATGTCTTTGGTACCATTGATTTATTCAGTGTCAGAGTTATAAAATAACTAAAAAATACACACACACACACACACTATAATGTATATAAATAAAAAATAAAATAAACTATTCAGTTAAAAGTTAATGTCAAATTTTGGTTACTTTTTTTACTTACCAAACAAAAGATTTTAGAAATACAATTCAATTCTATTTCAATTACTTAATTTTACCAAACAAATGATTTGGAATATAATTATAATATTATAACTTCAAATTCAATTTCAATACAATTCCAAATTCATTCTACCAAACACACCGTAAAACTTTTGTAGAGCACTATATTTCATCTTTTCTTTTATATAAGTGTTTTTATATAAAATAAATATAATATTAATTACGTTGAAATATGAAATTCATTAAATAACAAATTCTAAATTATTCTATACTTTTAAATTTATGTATATATATATATATATAAAATCATAGTCATATATGAACAACTTCTTATACCCGAATCGAGATCGAATATGGTCTATAGGATTTCTAAATCAAATAGATAAAATTAAGTCATGTGGCAACATATTTTAATCAATCGAATATGGTCCATAGTGTTAATCAATTTTAATCAATCGAATATGGATAAAAATAATATTGCGATTCAAAATTACTAATGTGTATATATATATATATATATTGTTTTCAAATCATAACAATTCCTTATATCCGAACCGAGACCAATTCTGGACCCTGCAATGGAACAAAATAACGGATGAGATTGAGCCACATGACAGCGCGAATATTACTTAATTACAACAGACAAGGGTATTATTATCATTCAATATGTTTCAGTTATGGTAATTCCCTAATTTTCCGCTAGAAATATGCGATTTTCATAAACATTTTTCGCTAAAATATCTAAAAACTTGGTAAAGCTATGATGATTTACTTGTTTAACTACATTGATTGTTGTTTAAAGATATATTATTATATGACTACAATGATTATACTACAAAGTTATGTTGGTTGATTGGTGAAGTTATGTTGATTACTTGGTTAACTATATTGATTGTTGTTTAAAGTTATATTAATTATAATTTATGACTATGGTGATTATATTGTAAAGCTACGTTGATTGCTTGGTAAAGCTATGTTGATTTACTTGTTTAATTATGTTGATTGTTGTTTAAAGTTATATTAATTATATTTTATTGTTATGATGATTATATTGTAATGCTATGTTGATTGCTTGGTGACGCTATACTGATTTACTTCTTTAACTATACAGATTGTTATTTAAAGTTATATTGATTATATTTTATGACTATGATGATTAAGTGGTATAATGATTTTTAAAAAATCTTAACGTTGGTATCTTATTTTGATCCGAATTAAGCTATATAATGATTTTTTGAAATCTATATATTGATTTTCCGGATGCTATATACTGAACAAAGATAATCGTGCCACGTAGGATAGATAAATATCTTTGGACATATTTTTTTGTTTCCCAAAATACCCTTACGATGCATATTCAAATAAATTATACTAAAGCGCGTTTTATTGAATCTGAGCCACAGATTACGAGATGCAATGGATCAAAATCAGTCTTAGTTGGGATATAGGAGGTGGTTTCACCCTAGTGCGCTATATATATATATATAATTGCACTGGACGGATAAAGTCGTTACATTAACAGTGAAATTAACTGCACTCAGAAAAAATGAAATTTTTGCTCATTATGGGATTTGGACCCTGGTTCTGCACTCTTCTAGTAAAGAGATGCATCTACCGTATATTTTCATAATTAAAGAGCTAGAAATAGTTTCCTTTCTTATTTTAAATATAGATTCTCATTTGAACATCTATCTCCACATACAGACAAAAATACGAATTAAGCATATATAAGCACGTTAAATTCTATGCATAAGAAATTCGCGAACAAGCACCTAGGTTCAAATCTCATTAGTAGCGAATTATTCGCAAATTTCTTATGTAATAAATTTATTGTGCTTATGCATGTTTAATTCGTGTTTATATGTTATTCTCAATTATCAAGTTAAATATAATTCTCACTGGATCTCACCCTTAGGCAGACTCCCAACCCGTCGATATCAGTAACCACATATAATGTCTCGTACATTGACCAAGCCCAAAAGTGACTTGGCCCCAAAAGAATGAAACCGAGCTAGAAAGGCCACACCCACAAACCGGACGCTGCCAACTAATCAAAATATAGGAAAAATACAGGTAAAGCCCAACATGGTTTAAGAGGCCATTAGGCCCAACTAAACCTATACTAGGGTGAAATATAAATACAAACATTTGGGAAGGCCCAAAAGTGACCAATCCCAATAGAAAACAAAGATACATCAAGGGAGAAGGGAGGTACCAAAGGTGCTCAACCTTCCTATAGCGAAAACGGAAGTTGGGGTAGCCTAACTGATCCATCCTAACAAGCGCCTTGAGGTGTTGAGGCGTCGAATCAACATCATAAGTAGTGAGGGCAGGGGCCTGCGCCCCCTACCCGCCAGGTAGTTCGCTGCACAGTTTCTCTTACGAGGAATGTGTGTGAAACGGACTGTGAGCTGCCGAATGAGGGAGCGAATCTGTATCCATCACGAACGAGCCATCCGTGTTCAGCTTCACCCGAGGAGCGTCAGGAGGCTGCCATAGAACCATGAGGGACCGCAGCACGCACCGATGAGGCAGAGCAGGAGGGACAAGCTTCCCCACCGCCACCAGGACCCGCAACTGATGAGTAACCTGCCAAGTCACATGAGAGGTACGAAAAGGAATGCTGCAACGCTTGCAGTTGTTCATCTCTGTCCAAATGAACCAAGAAATGAGACAAGGGATAATAAAACTCATGTGTGTGGTGGGGACCTTGTGAAAGGTCCGCCACTAGAAACCTA
This sequence comes from Monilaria moniliformis, assembly GCA_034509125.1. Taxonomy (NCBI): domain Eukaryota; kingdom Viridiplantae; phylum Streptophyta; class Magnoliopsida; order Caryophyllales; family Aizoaceae; genus Monilaria; species Monilaria moniliformis. Next base: position 9,368 of record JAYDZE010569681.1, read on the forward strand.
GTCTACATGCAATATCAATGCTCGTGTGAATAGGTGTGTGCAAATCAAGAAACCAAGCTGTGAAGTACTCCCAAATAGCTCTCACCAAAAGACTAGCCACAAACAAATGCTGGAAGGACTTGACAGAAGGAGACGACTTACAACACAGACATCTAGACGCAAGAGAGACACGACGTGACGGAAGCTTACTGTCGACAGGGAAGCGGTCATAGAGGAGGCGCCACGGGAACACTGAAATGGTAGGAGTGAGGCGGTCATTCCAAATCTAGGCAAGTAGCGGGTGACGGGGCAGCTTGTGCCTGACATGATACCAAGCGGAAGTCACTGTGAACCTGCCGTGGCTGGTTAGCTCTCACCTCATCACATCCCGTCCGCCCACATCAATCGGCGTAGCACTCAAGCCATCAATAATATGCATAGGCACACCATATAAATCATGCAAGGAATGCAGCCTATCTAAATCCCATGTATGCTCATGCCAAAAGTGATAAACCGGATCGTGGTGGGCATAGTATCAGGATGGCAATGCGATCTGAGAGGGGTACCCCCAAACCACACGTCATCCCAAAAACTAACATCACCATGCCCCAGAAACCAACGCACATAAACAGACATGCCACGCCATATACGACACAAACGGCACCAGATAGGACTATCATGCACAGACAAAGCCACAGCATAAACATGAAAAGGAAGGATACAATACTTGCTCACAGTGAACTTTGCCAATAGCGAGTCCTGCACAAGAATCTGCCACTAGAGCTTGTCACTGAATGCCGTTACAATCTCGTCGGAACTACGAATACCTAAACCTCCATCCTCAACTAGATGGCAAATCTGATGCCAGCCAATCCAGTGCGTCTTCCTCTGCTCTCCAACCGAACCCTAAAAGAAGCGGGCCATGATCTGTTCGAACTGGTGCAAGACGCCCTTTAGGGGTTCCATAACTTGAAAGATGTGCAGCGGGATAGTGGCCAAGGTACTCTTGATCAGAGTGAGGCATTCACCTAAGGAGAGGTGCCGGTGGGACCAGCTGTGAATCATGTCCATCATGCGCTGCCTAAGAGGCAACAAGTGATCTGCCCGGCGATAACCACGGTAAATAGGCACCCCAAGATAAGTGAAATCGAGAGTACCCTGGCGATATCTCCCTACCCCTCAATAATCCGAGCCAAATCAACATGCCTATCAACACTGTATAAATGGCTCTTCCAACTACCCACAAGCTATTTAGAAACTGCCGAGTAATGAGACAAACACTCTACGAGACGGGCAATCGAATCCCTCCGAGCCTGAGTGAAGACCAAGATATCATCGGCATAAGAAAGGTGGGAGACGATGAAGGCACGCCTCCCACACATGTACTCCATACTCTGGTCCTGATAATGAATCTATCCAAGCTCCTCGAGGGAAAATCAGTTGCAAGCATAAAAAGTGAGAGAGAGAGCGGATCACCCTGCCTTAGGCCCTAGTTGACGGGAAGAAGCCTGTCGACGCTCCATTTACCAGCACCGAGAACCAGCACAAAGAAATACACCTCTCAATAAAGCCAATCAACAAAGGCGGGAAACCCATCGCCGCAAGAACCCTCAGATGAAATGGCCACTACACCCGGTCATGCGTCTTGGCCATGTCCAGCTTGAAAACCAGATTCAGCGCTGACGCACTCCTACCAAGCTTGTGAATCATTTCATGTGCCAACAACATATTATCACTCAACAACCTACCACAAGGAACCTACTCTAGTTCAGCACAAGAACCAAAAGAAGCAACGACATCAAACAAGAAGTCAAGATCTTGGAGATAATCTTGTTGGTCACATTGCACAGACTAATCGGGCGATACTCTGCCCACGTCGTCGACTTAGCCTTCTTCGGGAGAAGGACAATGGTGGTGGCGTGAAGCTCCTCGGCATAGGAGATCCAGCAAGAAAATCATCAACTACCACCACGACATCCGGTCTGACCACCTCCCAGCGCTGCTGGAAGAGAACTCATCTAGACCAAAGACACTGTCCCCATTGATCCCAAACATGGCCGCCCAAACCTCCTCCTCAACCGACGTGGCACACAACCCATCGAGATCAATAGAGTCTGGCGGTCTCCGAAGAATACTCAAATCAGGCTCCTGGTGAGCCTCGACATCCGAAGTCAGAAAGTGCTGGAAAAAGCCCGCAGCCGAGGACCAAATGTCCTCCTCCTCGGTAAAAGTCATATCCATATCCCAAATTACGTGGATGCGAGATCTGACCCTCTTCTGTCTCACTCAACCCTGAAACTCATCTAACCGCCGCCTTCTGCCTCCAAAAATCTGTTAGGGTATATACTGAAAAGCAAGCTTTTGAGCTGCTTTGTATTTGTAAAACCTTATTTCCCAAAATTTATGAGAAGATTATTATTTTGTCATATTGTTTTACTTTTCATATAATTTATTATATGTCATTATGATTAAGGAAATGGTCCAAGGCTTTTGCATTATAGGCTGAGTAGTGGCCAGAGTCACTTAAGGTCACATCAGCCGACTTTCTTGCAAAAGAAAAATAAGTTACACAACCTAGATAGACTTTGACCATCTATCGTGAAAGGTTGCAGTGTCAGTCCAAAACGTTTACTAACCTTTGGTAA
>JAYDZE010569692.1:0-11990 GCA_034509125.1 Monilaria moniliformis
TATAGATACTCGTAGAAGTCAGTTGTCGCGGTCAACAGACGTTAGTGCTACTTGAATTGTAATATGTTATTTATTTTTTTATAAAAACATATTTGAATATTATATTTAAAAAATTTATTTTTTTTCGCCCCCCTATTTTTTTGTCTGGATCCGCCACTGCTCTTTGTTATGATGTTAGCATGAATATTGATCGAAAAAAAATTTGTCATTACAAAATTAAATGAAATCAATAGTTGAACAATTTATAAGGAAATTTTAAAGTTGGTATGCAAAAATAGAAATTGGTAAAAGTTTGGTAATTTATAAGCAAATAATCTTAAACAATATCTCAATTTTCAAAAATATTTTGATGTTCAAAGAGTCTTATTTTGTACCTAACATCTGCTCAAAGTCTTAAAAATATCTTATACCCAATCTTTACTTAAAGTCTGAAAAAGATCCCGAGTTTATTTTTATGGATTGAACAATCATCCATGTCAAATGCATAGTAAGAGAGGAATCATCAACATCAAAACATTTAGATTGTTACATGGTTTTTTAAAAAATTAGACTCAATATTTTTTAGACTTTAGGCAAACATTGAATGTAAAAATACAATCTTTTTAAATGTCATAATGTTTTTTAGAATTTAGACTAATATTGAGTACATGTATGCACCTTTTTGAATGTGGAATATTTTAGAGACTATAAGAAAAAATTAGTGCATGTTACTTATTATACACATAGAACTTGTTGAACTTAGTCTATCAATATGAACAATTTAAATCTTTTTCGTATATTAATCTACTTATTTAAGACATAGAGTAATCCATGTTTGATCAGAGTCGCCCTCATCTTGATTCGCCATAGGGAAAAATCATTCTTCTTCATAAACTTTTCAATTTCAAACTTTGCTGTCAATATGCTTCTTCTGATTTTAATGCATTCTGTGCGAATTTTTTTATTTCAGATTATGGCTGCACGATCTAATTCTCTTTCCCACAGACGGACCAGTTGTTATGATTTGAACAAGAATTGATTGCAATCCACCAATTTCACTACAACAATAGATCACCTCAAACAAAAACAACTTTAAGCACACGAACACAAGACTAAGAACTCGAGGATTTTAGGTGGTTCGGTCCTGATAAGATCTATATCCACAGACATGTAAACAGTGATTTATGTTGATCAAGATCACAACAATTATAACAGCAGATTACAAGCTATGAGTGAAGACTAAAGATAAAGAACTAAGCATTAAAACCATGCATTAATGGCTACTCACTCTAACTAACCTTCCTTACTCATCAGAATGAATATTAGCGAATTGTTTACAACTAAATACAGGTACTCAACTATATATATATCCCTCCACAGGAAAACTGGCGAGCTAGCCAGCCATGCACGCTCCACTCCACGGCCAATAGGATGAGCGTGTTGAGCCCACTCGCTGGGTGTGCGAGTGAGCTTCGTATTGGCAGGTTTTAAAAAAATTAATTTGAAAAAATTGAATGTTAAATATTTTTATTTTATTTTATTCCCACACTATCCGTTACTTAACATATCTTTCCGTTTTTTCTTTTTTATTATCACTACAACCCCTTCTATCCCCTCCAATAAATACCCTCTCCAACCACTTTATTTTCACACCATTTTATCACCTTCTGCTATATTTTATCTCTTCTTTTTCTTCTTCTTCTTCTTCTTCTTCTTCTTCTTCTTCTTCACTCACAACAAATTTGAAATTCCACTATATTCAATGATGACAAGCAAAATCAACAGTGTGATTGGTTCTTTCATGAAGGCTACGATGCAGTCATTCTAACATTCGATATAAACAATATATCGTTTGGAGGTGCTACTTTAGCTATGCCCGGTCGTTGATGCCCCACTCGTCTACGTCCAAGGTGCATGCGTCCCTGACAGTCCTACCCAAATGCTGGACGACATCCAAATTTCCGATGAGCCGTTCTCACTTGACATCAAGCAATGTACACCCCCGAAGAAATGAAGTGGATTTTCGATGTGTAAAAAAGCCATGGTTTTTTATGAGAGAGTTGTTGATTCGTACATTATAGTTTGCTCGGAAGGCGCCATGTTGCACACATGTAAGAAGATTTAATCTCATTTCAACTGAGTCGGCCCAGAAATCTCAAGGTTATGCGCTATCTACAACAACCAAGAGAAAGAATGGCCAAGCGGCATAAGCGAGACATATATTCTCAAAGCTGCGATGAAAATCTACCTCGAAGATAACAATAAGCTTTTCAATTATGTCGCCACTTAGGAAAGGGTACGAAACGTCGACACAAGTGGGTGCATGGCCTATAATCGGGGTTGAAGCACACAAAGCACACCTCAGACGATCAATACTCAACAAGCGGTGGCTCCGAATCTGCGAGTAGGATTGAGGGGGTGAACTTTCAATCAAATAGGTGTCGTATAATTGGAACGAAGGCGACGAAGAGAAAATGCAAGGAAAAAAGCATCGATCTTGAGCAGTGCGGCAGCTCCACCACTGAATCCACCACCAAACCTAGAGACGCTTAAAGAGTTTAATAAAGGCGTCATTGTAACACCCGAAATTTGTCAAAAAGTAGGAAATAATAATAAATCAAGAAATTTAAATATAAAAATAAATAAGAAAATCTATTAATGTTTAATGAAATATTTGGGCTTTGAATAAGAAAATAATGGGCTAGTAAAGGTGAATGGAAATGGGCCTAAAATAATTTTATTAAGAATAAAATAAATCTAAGCCATAATAAACTTGATATTTAATATTAGTCTAAATTGAATTAAAAATTATCATCTAATGAGTAATTAAAATGAATCATTAAAATAAACTAGTTAGGATCTAATTAAAAAGAATAATTAAGTATAAGTATAAGATTGATATAAATTATTATTCAAGGTGATCGTGCCCCGAGCAGCAGCCGGGGAAAGGATAAAGTCCAGGATTAGGAAGAGCTGTTGGATCAGGACGTTTTGCTACACGAGGTAGTGTATTAGATGTTAGGCCTTTATTTCTTGAATTAAATTTATGCGATTGCATATAGAAAAAAACTTATAAATAATATGACTTCTGATATGAACATGTCATTTATGTGCTTATAAATTGAATGATATGTGATAACGTGAATTACTGTTTGACTATGATTATTATATTATGATTTGTGATATGAAAATGTGATTTATGTGATTAGAAATTGAGTATTAAGTCAAAACGTGAAAATTCTGTCTACTGTGATTATTAAACTGCGACTTGATAATGATAATTTCTGAAAAACATTATATATTTGTTATTGCCCCATGCTTGAGTGTCTCATTGGGTATAGTTTGCATGCCATAGGACAGCAGTACTGCATATTCGATCACTCGTCTTCTGGATAACCGAAGCGAGGGTCGCCTGTTACTATATCCGCTATTTGGGGTGATCTGTTACTGATAACCGCCCTTTGGGTGATCTGTTACTGATATCCGCCCTTTGGGGTGATCTGTTACTGATATCCGCCCTTTGGGTGAACTGTTACTTTTATGCGCCCTTGTGGTGATCTGATTTACTGAATTACACCTTTCGAGGTGATCTGCGCCCAATTGGGTTATCTGTATCTGGTCCGTGTACCCGTGTCAATACTCAGCACGTTTTGGGGCTATATGTGTTTATGTGTGCATTATAAAGATGTTATTGTGAATTATCTGTTACAATTAAAAATCGTGAAAACTGCATGGGATTATTTTTTATTCGGTTCTGATAAAACTGACTTTCTGAGTTGGATTTTTTTGCTGTAAAAGTTATATATGTCTGATACGAGGTAAGAATTACTGTTCCGGCTGATAAAACTAAAAGATATGGTTATAATTATGTACTTAGGTTGCATAGTGTTTATTTAATTTCGAAAATTTAGTTCTAACATTTAATATACTACTGAGCTAGTGAGCTCACCCCTCTACAGACTATCTTTTGCAGAGTAGGTTCTCGTCAGAGCAGCAGCTGCGATCCCGTCAAGTCACTGTCCTTTTTGGGTAAATAATTAAATATAGTAGAGCATGTGGCTTGTCAGGTTTTTGATGTATATATATTGATCGTGACTATTTGATGTGCATATTTTGCACTTATATATAGTTACCGAAGTTTTTAAACTGTGGTTATTGGTTTACTAGCAAATATAAATATTTGAATTCCGTTGATTGGTTGAAATAATTATAACATTAATATATTCAGAAAATGTATATAGTTTGTCTGGTCGTAACGCCACTTATTCGGTTATTTACTAATCGAGTAAGGGGTGTTACATTTTAAGTATAAGTTAGCCCATCAACTTCAATAATATTCACCATTTGGCCCAATGTAGATTGGTCTTGAACTTGGGCTTTTATTTCATCAATTAAAAGCATTATGGATTCCTTTATTTTCTTAACTCCAGCTCATGTAATTGGCCCACTTTGAATAATTAAGGGATCCATCTTGTTGTCCTTAGGCAGCTCGTGTGCGTCTCCATCATAAGGAATGAGCTCACACGTCAAGTATAAGTCAGTCTATCAACTTCAATAATATTCATCATTTTGCCTAATGTAGATTGGTCTTAGACTTGAGCTTTTATTTTAACAATTAAAAATATCATGGACTCCTTTATTTTCTGAGCTCTATCTCTTGTTATTGGCCCGTTTTGAATAATTAAAGGAATACATGTTGTTGTCCTTAGGTAGCTTGGGTGCGTCTCCATCACGTCCATTTTTTGTAGTAGCAAATCTTCTCCCAAGTTTTCACATACTTGAACAACTTCTTGTTTTCGTTCTCGTTCAAGTGGGTGGACAATGCATCCTTCAAAATGTCCGACTCACTTGAGCCACTCAATCTTTCCTTTTTAACTGCGTTGTAGATGACACATGATTTTGAGAGTTTGGGGTTTACTCTATTGAATGGCCTCTAACCATAGGAGTTGTGCATTTAGGTGCGCCTTGATGGCATACCTTGATGTACTTGATAGCAACCTTCGCCCATTACGACGATCCTATTGTTGGTTTTCACAGATCGTATCATCGGTAACATTGACGTGCACTTCAAAGATGTGCATTGTTTCGCCCAGGGAGTATGCAACTCGGACATCAGCCTTGGACCTCTGTGCATCGTCAAATATGTTGATGGCGTCGAGATGCAGAGATGACGAGTTGAGACAAGGAGAGTCGAAACCCGCCGGTTGAGAAGCCATGCCGAAAGTATTTGAATTGTATCCAAATACTGTTGGATCAATCCCTTGTGATAAGAGGTGTTGAATCACGGCTTGATGGTCGAGAATGTTGAGAAAGTTGACCATAGTAGAAGAAAAATAAAATGTTGGAAGAAATGAAGTAGATGAGAGTGTTGTGAGATGGAGAAATTGGAGTAAGGAATGAAGTGTGGGTGTCAGAAAAATGAGGAGACCGTTGCAATTTTAGTTGTTGGCTAATATTTTTATAAAGAAAATAAACATAAACATTGCGGCTATATTTTAAAAAAATTGTATATTAAGAAAAATGTTAAAATTTTCAACAACCACGGGTCTAGCGTATGTCACATACTCGCGCTCTGATTGGGCGCGATACATACTGCATGGATTAATACGAAACGTCGTCCAGTATCCATTGCTATAAGTGAACAAAAAAATTATAATAATAACATCTACATCAACTTTTTATTTGAATACAGACAAAAACAAAAAAAATTCTGAACTTGTGTTTTTTGGCAGCTATCTCACATTAGGTTTATTGGGATCCAGAAATCTTTTCCCAGGAACGTACAAAAAAACCCTCTCTAAATTTACCCAAGATCTTTGGACTTCATTTGCTTCTCTTGGGGGTGGAATTCATTATTTCTGTCCGGGTGGCTTGCTTTGTTTTGGTGCATTTCATTTAACTGCTCTATACGGTACGGCCTAGAATATGGACAAAAGGTCCAAATTGACTATCTAAGCATGAAATTTATGAAATCGTCTTAGCATTGAACTTTAATGTGATCTAACATTATAAAGTCGATTTAGGATTCGTCCTAGTGGGTATTCAGTGTGTTGTGTTTGTTACTAAATAGAAGGATACATTAACACAACACTAAAAATAAAAGTGTAACAAAACAAACATTAGCCGAGACATGAATCCTCACAGCTAACTACTCAATGCTGCTGCACTCGTCCTCAACCACTACCAATTACCAAAGCAACTACATAATCAAATCTATCAGTGCCCACTACTTTTGAACAGCTAGTAGACCCAAAAAGTATCACAAAATCCGACCACATCGCCGCCACTACAACACTCCTCAGCCCGTTTTCCGCAGCTCAGCAGCGCCATGTGCGAAATGGCATCTCTCCCCGAACGTGCATGACCCTTTTGTGAAGTTCTCACAGAGCTTCGTCTTGAAGTTGCTACCGGTGGAAGCCGGCCCTCCACCTCCCCCAAAGCCTTTGCCGGGCCTACTCCCTGGCCCAATACTGACAATCAGTTCCCTCACCATCACGCTGGCTTGCTGGATTTGTTCGAATGTACCTTCGAGCTCGATGTTTCTGAGATTTGGATCGGTCTCGTGGTCTCTGATTGATAGCTTGGCCCCCGTTTGCCGGCATATCTGCTTCGAGTTCACTCCTCCTTTTCCGATGACAGCGCCGGCGAGGGAAGCATCCACACTGATCTTCGCAGTGGCTGATGCGCCGAAGCTGGCTGCAGGCCCCGGTATGGGTGGCTCCATTCGGCCGCCACCGAACCTGCCGGGCATAGGTCCACCATCACCACCACGGGGATCCTCGTGAGATGGTGCAATGGGTTTACCGAGCTCCCATTCCCCGTGTGCAAAGTGGCATTTGTCGCCAAACTTGCAGCCTCCTTCTGTCTTGAATTTGTTGCATACTTTAGTTTTGACGGCACCTGGAGCAGAACCATTCTGGCCATGCTGGCCGTGCATGGGACCCCCGGCCGTTCTGGGGGTCTGAGCGGGGGCCAAGTTCATCATCTGAGCAACAGCATTGTAGCCACCAGGAACATAGTGGAGAAAGTGGCAATTCTCACCGAAGGGACAGCCAGAAGTGCTGCAGAAACAATGAAAACTAATTACGCGACAGCTGCAGAAAGTTTTTAGTCGTTATACAGGAAATCAATGAGCCCCTTATCATTTTTCCGCAGAAAGCAATTGTACAAAGATACCAGTAATTTTGCTACATATCAAACAATTGGCTTCATCATTTTCAAATAAAGCATGCATACATAAGCCGGCTATTAGCTTCTTGCCTACTTAGCATTAATCCCTTTGCTACTTTTTTTTTTCCTTTTTCCTTTTTTAAAAGAAATTATTACACAGAAATTACCATTAACATGGATGGGTAAAGGACTATCAATTATTAGAAGAATATGTTGAAAGACAACTTTGTGCAACTAGAGGTGCCCTCAACAACCATGATCTTCAAGAATAGATACCAAAAGTCCCTTTCTTTGTACAATTGTGTAATAAAGTACAGTTTACAGACTCTCGACCTTCTCTTTCTATATATCCACATCACATACAGAGAGAGAACCCAGATTAAGGCAACACATCAAAAATCCATCCAAGCTGTTCCATCATGGAAACAGAAACATGACTGTGAACACAGACAACACTGTTACTCAACAAGGTGGATGAATTGAGAGATTCTACTGAACTCTTAGATCCTAGATGTGTCATGAGGTAAGTCACAATAAGCTACTCAGCCACAAGATGAACAAGTACTCCAGCATCTTCTTTGAATAAAAATAATCGATTAACATATATCAAGTAGGTCGTAGACACTTCATGCACATCAAATCCGGATAATGATGCTAATAGTGTGAATTGATAAAGAAATCTGCTAAACGTCAACCATGAAATTGGTTATTGAACTTCTTCATGACAACACAACTCATGCTGCATCCAAGAACCAACCCTTGGAGTTGACTATAACCAGATTTTCTAGAGAAAATACTACAACCTTTTATTGAAAACTACATTAGTGCCTGCCTGTTGAGTATTAAAACATCAAATATTATGATTAGGTAGGTTGAGATTTGAACCTGAAAAACTTCGTGCATGGCTTCGATTTGCTTCCTATACCACTTGATAAGGAGTCCATTTCTGTCGCAAAACATTAATTACTTCTTCTCGGTTAGAATTTGTATTGATTCTTACCATTGTTCATATGATGCTTAATAATATCAATGACACTTACTTTGCACCCAAAATTTTAGAATAACTCTTGAAAAATTAACAAAATTTACTGCTACTTACTGGGAATAACAAATACAATCCACAACATAACAATGCCAAGATCCTCACTTTGAGTAGTTTCACATTAAAAAAGTACAAAAACAAAAACTTATCCAAAGAAATTAACCAGTAGAACCGCATTGAGTTCTTATCTTGACTACTTATTAACAGCTATTATAGATCTAACTAATTTTTCTTTGCATATTTCCCGCCACAACCACAACAAAAACGATAAACTTTTCAGCTTCTCTAGAAAAATCAAACAACTAATAACCATAGCTACCAGCAAGAGAAAAAAAAAAAGAGACAACGGCTAATCATGAGAAAAATTGAGCAATTTCGCCTGTCTCTCCAAAGAAACTGGATGAGACTATGCAACAATATATACCTGGCTTAGATTTCTTGAAACCTCCACCGTTAGAAAATTCAGCTCTGCCTCTTTTGCGAATATCCATAGTTCACAGACCCGAAAACGTGCTATACGACAAATTATTGGGTAAAAAACCCTAAAACTCGCGAGTAAAAGGAATTGGAGAAGCTAAGCTACAAAAAAGAGTAGAAAAGAAAGTAAAACACCAATTAATTGGTCGAACCCTAATCCTACTCTGAAACTAGGGTTTTTGTCGCAGCTAGAGAGAGGGAGGGAGGGAGAAAGAGAGCGCGTCCACTATGTTGTCGAGAATTATGGTGGGAAGAGGGGCTTGCAACATTAATATCGATAAGATTGGGGGGCTTTATTTCTATTATGGCATATTTATGGGGTCTGCTTGAAATCAAAACTTTATGGATGGTCGTGTATCACGTGCTCTCCATCGCAGTCACGTGCACAAATAAATGGGCCGGATCTTTGAGCAATGGTCTTTAGTCAGCGGGAGGATTACCCCCATATAGGTCCACCAACTTAAATTAATGTATAATTCTTTTTAGGAGCTTTTAATATTGGAAATTAAGGTAACGTCACATTTAAGAGAAATATAAAAATATAAAAATATTTTAATATTTTTAAACTAATAATTTTATACCCGATATTATGTAATTATAGTAAAGAAGTTCTTTCATTTAATAATTCAATAAAAGAAAGTCCGAAAGGAATAATAATAATAATAATAATAATAATAATAATAATAATAATAATAATAATAAATACTAAATTAGTTCTTGGCTGATACATGATGATGATGCTTGGAAAACACGTGTCTAACATGCGTCGAAACTTTCGCTTACGTGTCGCCCAAATGAGGGATGTTCGAAAAATTATATATATCCAACACACATAGAATTGAGTTGCAGTGTAAAAGGTCGATAATGCAATCATTGAAGGAAGCCGCCGCGAGTGTCGCCGACGCCGCCAGATCCGCCGTCGGAGAACAGGTTTTCCTTCCCGGCGACGCTAATACTATATTTTTGCTTCTTGCACACTTTGATCTTATTTCTATGTATTTAGGAGGTGTTTATTTTGGGTATTATAATAATTAGAATGAAATCATAAAATTAATTTGAAGTTAATTCATCTTTTTTTCGATGACCTAATTAATTTTGAATTTATTTGATTGCCAGAAAGTCTTTGAATTTGTTTGATCATTTGATTTTTATTTAATAAATTGATTAATTTTGAATGGCGATCTTAGTCTTCATATGAAAATTAATTTTATGTTTTTGTCAATATATTATCATTGTGAAAGAGTTTAATTTTGATGGTATTAAAAAGGAGAAGCCCGGCGAGGCGGCGGGGGGATCCTACTCATACTCTGCCACAACCGGTGAGGCTGGACAGTCCACCGGGGGCCACCAGATGTCGGCATTGCCGGGCCACGGCACGGGCGAGCCCAGCGGGCAGGTGGTGGAGGGGACGGTCAAGTCTCACCCAATTGGCAAGGCCACCGGTGGAGCGGGGCGGCCGACCACCGCGCACAACACGCATGCAGGTGGGGACACCGGTATGGGGTATGGCACCGGCGGTGGTTATAGCGGCTAGAGAGAACCGAAGTTGATATGTTCTGTTGTCCTGGAATATAAGGATAATTGCATTTTTACAGTTTTTCAGTTTGAAATGTAATTTACAAATTTCTGCGTAAATTGTTAAGGCTTTTATGTTGTAGGCTTCTGGCAGATTTTTGAGTTTGAAATATGCAATTTACAACTAACGACGGTATTGGCTATCGTATTTGTCGAAAACATTTCAGCTACCTTTGAAAGCAAGGAAACTAACTTAATATTTTGAATTGTTACTCTCGACTTGTATAGTATGGCGTCGTAATTTATTATAAATTACTTAATAATTTATAATTCAATGAAATTGGCTTTTATATAATATAAATAATATTTCTTCATGTCATATATATTATCAACTACAATTCCTGGAGGTGATTCGGATTATTCGTAGGTTGTTACTTGTTACATGCTTTGTTTACTTGTTTCTCCTTTTCCATTAATAGCTTAATCGTAATTTTAAAAGTTTTCATGTATTGTATATATATAAATTGGATGCATGCAATTTTCGAAACCAAGAAAAGTTGTATGTTGATGTGTCAATTCTCTGTATCTATGTTCCACTTCTTCTTTAAAATTCTTTAATATACTTAATTATACTAACGATTAGCGAATGATCGACTGAAGATTCAACCACTAACTTTATGTATAATTGTGAATATGTGATTAGTTTTTATTCTCCATATTTGTACTTATCTTCGATTTTCTATAATTTTTTATATTTTTTTATCTATCTTTATTTTTCTAATGATTAGAATTTCTAGAATGTGTCCATTTTTATATTAAAAGCTATAATTAACAATATTTTATAGGCATAAATAATTATTTCTTCATCCAAAATTGGATTATTTTGTTATTCTATCCGTACACCAAAAAAGAATTACTTTGAATTTGGTATGAGTTTCAATTAATGTTTTGTAAATAGTATTTTGAGTGGAGAAAAAACTCCACTACATTTAATTGTCAAATGTTTTTTTAATTATATGAATTATAATAAGTGGATATGGGATATTATCTAAAAATAGGAAGTGATAAAAATTTAATAGATCTCTAAAAATAATAGTGATACACTTATGATTGACAAATGAAAAGTTACTAATTATATATTTTACACCAATTAATACTAAGCTAAAGACCACAAAAATCTATTATAATAATAATAAAAGGCTAAATAATATTAAGATTGAACATATATAATAAATAATTATTTGATTTTTAGATTATATAATTCAAACATTTCTCTGTCTTTCATCCGTCTCAAATTTTCTTTCTTTCTCTCTTGGAAATCATCTTTTCGATTTTCTTGTATTTGTTATAATAAATTTTTTTGTATTTAATCCAATAAATACGAAATTTGATACAAATTTGATATTTTTGTGACAAAAAATTACATGTGTAAATTTGATGTCTATTTATTCTTTGATTTTTCTCTTCAATCTGCTTCTTAGTCGATTTTCAAATATTTCTGGTAGGATATGGGCCTTCGGCCCAACACAAGACCGGCCCAAGTACCCACCTCAGCACCCAAGGACCCGCCTCAGCAAAGCCCAAAGGAAGACCGAACTCAGGCTTGCAGCTCGGCAAAGGGACCACATTGCAGATCGGCCCAGACAAGGCCTTAGACCGGCACTAAGCTCACCTCGGCGGTACTCCCAGATCGGCACCCAGTCCACCTCGGAGGTACTTCAGTCCAGACTAAGGGTACAAGCTCGGCCGCAGTAACCCACTACTCGACCCACTACTCGGACAGCAACCCACGTCCTGGACGGCCGCC
>JAYDZE010569703.1:0-11990 GCA_034509125.1 Monilaria moniliformis
GAAATTTGAATATTGATGAATTGTTGTTGGTGTTGAATTGAAGTGAATTGTTGGTGAATTGTTTTGTTGGTGTTGATTCTGTTGAATAAACTGTTGAATGTTGATGAATTGAAGTTGAATAAATTGTTTGGTGAATTGAAGTTGAATAAAATGCCGATTGAGTAATAGATTAGACAATTTGATTTTGCTGTAGAAATAGATTATTAGACATCACTAGCTATAGAGAAATCAAGGAAAAAGTAACTGAAGCTGAAGTAATTGGAAATACATGGCATGAGAAAGAAGCGGGTATTCGGGTATCCGATTACCCGAATTCGGGTACCCGAGATGCAAATCGGGTCGGGTATCGGGTGCATCTTATCGGCCAATTTCGGGTGCGGGTACCCGATTGTTCGGGTCGGGTACCCGCGGGTACCCGATTGGACAGCCCTACAAACGACCTCAATTTGGTGCCAAAGACAACCTAGGCACGTGATCACGTGGCCTCCATATCTAAAATAACGAAAGTAGTGTAGCATTCCAGAATTCTTATTTCAAATTTTTGTTATGTATTTTTTTTCCATTCTCGAGAATTTTGCATATTTTCATATTTAATTTATTTTTATTATTTTTTTATTGAAATACAAACTATAATTTTTATTTAGTAGGAGTTTCCTTTGTGTATTATTATTATTATTAAACTAATTTTAGTTTAATTTTTAGAAATATGAAAATTATATATATATATATATATATATATTAGTTCTAAATTATTTATCACTTGAAATTTATTCTTTAGTTATGTCATTAACTACTTAGGTTGTTTATGTATTTTATTATCTCTGTTCTATTTTTAATTAAATGCAAACTGTAATTTTTCCTTATAATGATTTAGGTTGTATTGGGATGTACTTTTTTATTCTTATGTAAATTCTTAAAAAACTATTTTATGCTATGTAAATCTAAATAAAAAATTTATATTATGAAGTATGTATCTTAATAATAATAAACATTGTTTATATATTATAAAATGATATGAGATATTTTATTATGTTTGTTGATTAATGATAATTCAATTATTAATTTAATTAGTTAATCATTTAAGCCAAACACGTCATAATTCTAATAATGTTTTGTACTTTTCAAATACACAATAAGTAATATACTAGGAATGTAATACACTTGATGTTGCAGATTACAACTCAAAAACATAAATGTAGAATATGAGAATTACAAGAAATGAAAATAGGGAATTACATAATTGAAACAAACTCTACAAAGATAGCTGAGTTAAGGAGTCCTCTCTCCGCAAGATAGGATATGTTTGGTAGTGCTCAATGTTATGGCGTGTCGTCCCCAAAGAGCGAAACGACTTTGTCATTCACAATAGCAGTATCGCAGACTGAGAAGACTCCGGCGAACTGGAAGGAAGGCGAGGGCAGAGCTTCGACAAACAAACTATGAAATGGAGATGATTTTTTGCAAGTGTAGTGCAGATAGAATGATTGTCCTATTTATAGGCATAAGCTGTTGCATTTGTATACTGAAAGCAATACTGTTTTGCTTGTATGCAGTGTTTCCTGTTTCCGCTATATTTCTCCTATCTCAATTATTCGCAAATTGTATATGTATATGTCTCTCTATCACATGAATAAGTAGATCATGTGGTGTGTTGTAGATCACTATAGATCGTATGATTGATTTAACCTTATGAGATATAAACATGTATCACAATCGAGATAACTTGAGGATGAATTATCGGTCTAGGTTGCAGTATAGAAGGATATAACTTGTCTTGGCTATTCATCTATACATGTCCGACCTTAGTGAAAACCAAGATCTCAGAGACTTAACATAAACCTAAACCCTAATAAGGTTTTAGGTATGTATACTGTGTCACTTTGACTAACTATAAGTGAGACTTATGTATTAACTTTGAGTACTTTGTATCTTAGATGACAACAATTCATATATGACATCTGATTTAATAGTATTAGGTAACTGTATCTAGTTTAGGCTAATGATATTCTTTTAAGGAGTTCAAAAGGTTTATCTTTCTAAATCATGCAGGTTGATTAAGTTCATGTACGATAATAAGGTTGAGTAATACTACTTAAGGAATTAATAAATAATTAATTAATTTAGGCTGCTAGAAACTTTAATTAATTAATGAATATTTGATATCTTAAATACGAGGACTCGTTAAGTAAAATACAAGCCCCGACTCATCTCGAATATAAAGGGGTAAGTCAATAATAATTCTCTGTTGGAAAGAATTATTATTTATGAATTAATTTATGCTTTGAGTTGAGCATAAGAAATTAATTCATTATAAGGTTCATCTTTATTTTTTGAATTTGATCCCTAGACTGCCCCCTCCTAGCTCAATAGTAGAATAAGCCCATAATTAGGCTTGGCCCAACAACTTAATATATTTATTTAAAATTAAAAAATTGCAGCTCATAATACAGTACGAAAAATATATGATATTTTGAGAGCAGAAAATAAAAACGGGCAGCGGTTCTTGGTGTTAATTTTGCTTTGTATTTCTCGAAGTTTGTTCTCCATCAAGCAGCACCCAACAGGACAAATACGTTGTGGCCTCCAGCCAGCCCCCGACTCCCGAGCATTGAGAGCCATTATGGGAACCAAAGGTCCCCTTACGTGCACGAGTGAGCCTGCTAAGCCATCCCCAATTGGGTCCCGATGAATTGGCAGTCCAAAAGTAATATATGTCAAGCCCAATGAGGTATGTGGACTGACCCAATGACCAAGGTCCTATGTCTACGGGCCCGGACGCTCGACCGTGATGGTGCACTCACGTTGGCTTGTGTGTGGGCTTTACAGCCCATCATTTGTGCACCTAATTATTACAAGCACTCATGTAATAACTAATATAAAAGATTAATTAGTGCTAATAAATTCATGTGGGATGATGTTAAGTTTTTTTTTTTTTATGCTTATTCACATTCTCCCATAAATCCATATTCAAGTGACTAACTTTAAATAATTATTTCATACTCACCTAAAACCAGTTGGAACGAGTAAATATAACACGATCATCTACTCAAATCGGAGGTTGATAATGCACTATTTAATTCCTCCAAAATTATATATATGGTTATAAGAAAAATTAACTAAAGTCACTACTTTAATTACTTTAGTTTCGCATTTTCCAACACTTTCTAGCAAACACCATGTACATAAAATTAAACAAACATAAGTTGCAATAGAAGCATGAGTTGGGTTGCTAAATGTTAACTCAAGCTTCAAGGCATAGTCTTATTATGTGCAGCTACTCAAAAGTATTATCAATTTGATTTCGTGACTCAAAACAAATAATTTTAATAGGTCATTAGATACGTCTTTCAATGTGGAAAAACTTTGAAAGACTCAACATAAACTCCCTCATATGCATATTACCTGCATAATGATAAATCTTTTTGGCAAAGTAGTTAATGTTATCACCTATTAAGAACCTTTACTTTAAATATGGGCTGCCCTCACATTTGCATGTCTATGGCAAAGCCTAAGTCTGCCATTGCCTACTCTCTCTCTCTCTCTCTCTCTCTCTCTCTCTCTCTCTCTCTCTCTTCCTTTAAACAAAACCACCTTTTAATTTTACCCCGGCTTTTCTGCACCAAAAATAAAATCTCATTGATTGTAGCATTTATAGTTCATGCACATCACTCCTTTCACCTCACTCCATTCCCCACTTTCATCTTCATCACTTTTTTCTCATCTATTTTCCCTGCATGAAGAAATCACCACCTCCCACCACCGCCGCTGTCGCCACCGTCGCCTCAAGCTGCTCGATCGCCATCGTTGTCATCATCGTCATTGTCCTCTTCTCTGCAACAAATACTGATCAATGCTCGCTGCAAGAACAAGAAACACACACCCTTCTCAACCATGTTGGCAATTATCATCACCGCCGGCCTCCGCCTCCTCCGCCGCAGCGCCGCCGTGAGATTGATCCAAGATACGGCGTCGAGCAAAGATTAGTCCCTAGCGGCCCCAACCCTCTTCACAATTAGTTGAGTACAAGTTTTCAACATGGTCAATTTCTTCTACCTTGATTATTTCTCTAGTTGCATATTAATTTGTATGAGGGGTATGTCGATGATGTCATTTAATACATGCGAAGAAACGAAAATAGATTGAATATGGAATTCAATAATAATAGAGAATCTCGTGAGAACAAAGAGGGGCAGAAAAGCCTGCAGTCAAGATTGTTGTGTAGTTAATTTTGTAACGTGTGCATGTGTATTAAATTAATTTTCTATGTCGCAAACAATTAATGTGATTCTATCTTTTGGTACAACAGCATTGCAATAGCACCAGAATCTGCTCTCTTTTTTCTAACAGAGTTGACGTTTTCTCTTGCGTATCTATGAACTTTCACATCTCGTTGACATTGGTAATAATTAAGCAATCTCAGCTGACTATGAAATAAAATTCACAAGTCTATATATGTATTTTGGAAAATGAGAAGAGGTCAAGCATATTGGCATATAAAAACTTGTTATACCCCAAGGTTTTATTAGAACTAAGAGACTCACCAATAATCAGTAAAAATGTATAAAAACATTTCTCTTTCGCAGTAGTGAAAATGCTTAATTTCGTAGAAAATTGTGCAATGTGTCATAAAAACTCGTAAATATATAGAACTAGTACATAAACTTATAAAATTAAAACATAAAATTGGTGTACCGCATTTACCATAGAAGATTTAAGCTAAATAGATAAAAAAATAATATAGAGTAATCTTAGGAGTGGATGTAGAAGAAAAAAAATCAGTGGGAGCTAAATTTTCTAAATTTTGAATTTGGGATTTCGAGTAGACAATTTTCTTAGTATTTGACTTGATAATGGATGCTATTGTAACATACTTCGATAATTTAACGATTTTTAAAAGAAAATTTACAAAAAAAGAATTATTTTGGTGGGAACTCAAGTTCCCCCTTGTCCCCACTTGCGTCCGCCTGTGGTGATCTATATTGTTTATTGAGATGGATTAAAATTTTAGGATGTTGGAGAACGCTTGATTGTTTCAGCGTCCATAAATGTTTTTCAATTGTGTAATATTATTTGTGGTTGCATACAATGTTCCAAATTCTATAAGTGATATGCGTTACAAGATTTATTATTTGTGACAAATTTTCCATTAATGTCGACGTTAATTCCTTTTACAACCTTAACCTAAGATGTCTACGAAGAGAGTCATTTTAACTCTCGTTTGACAACGAAACATAATTCACAGGACATCCTCTTACATTAGAGTTGAATTTTTCAATGTCTAAAGCTTAATTATTCTACTTTGCCGGATCCTTATATTTGGAGTTCTCCTATGATCCTATCCAAGACTCCTGAGTCGTATTTTGTAGACAAATTATACTAAGAACCGTCATCGTGAAAACTCTAACTATATATAAAATAATAATTTAATTTTATGAATGAGATATCCAGCCTGGACTCTTTCTTGTTGCATTCACAGTTGACTTATATTTCATGCTATTTGTCTGTAGATGAAATGTTCTTGTAACAATCGTGGTCTTAAGACCAACTCCAATCATATTGTAAAATGGGATCTCCTGTCCCATTTGTAGTTTTTATTATTATTATACAGTTTTAGTCATTTCTTTCTTTAATTTTAATTTATTATGTTTTGCTATAATTTTAAGATAATTAACTAGAGTTAAGGTAATGATACATAATGCATGAACACATACACTATAATCATTCATAACAATTGTAAATTTGTAATGGTCTCTCTCTTTGTCTTCAAAATGAGGTTTTCAAGAATGATGAAACCTAGATACCACTGAACATAGCGCAACATTATGTGAAATCAGAAATCAACTGATTCTTGATATCTAAATTAACAAATTGCGGCCGTAGATTCTTGATTCTCCAACAACAACCAACTCTCAAGATCTCACTTACTGGGCAAGAGTAAGAAACTGCAATGCAAAGTCTAAACTCACTACACTACTAGCTAGCTCCTATTCCTAATTTGTTAAAATATCCAACTTCCTTTGCAAAAGTAAGAAACTGCAATTCAGGAGTCTAAATTTACTACGTTACTAGCTAAGCTCCTAATTCTTACTCCTTCACTTCTTCCGGTAACAGTAGCCTGATGGGGTGAGCTCCAGATCACGCTCGAGCTAAAACTGGCCAAGCAACAGGCAGGACGGAACCCCTCCACGTGAGGAAGAAGAGCGCCACGGTCACAGTGAGCATTGGCCAGCCAAGGTAGACATAATCCCAACCATGACGACGAACAGCTGCAATAGTGGGGAGACAAAACAAGTAACAGAGCAAGTAGATCTCTGCAATGGGCCTAGCCATCTCCGACAGCCCAAAAACAATGACAGCCAACAACTCCAGCCCCACCACATTGGTCCACGTGCCCCAGTCCATGAACGTAGCACCAAAGGCAATGATAAAGATCATTGAGATGGCCCTCCCCACTATCAATCCAAACAGAGCAGGTTGCTCCCGCATAATGCCACGGTGCCTGAGCACATATCCTGCACGATAAGCTCCAGCCATAGCAGTGCAGCTATGAAGCGTCATTGATCACCATGAAAGATATATATGGCCTAGATTATGATATATATTGAATATAACTAGGATTAATTAATAATTGGATTTATTAAATAATTAAAGCAGACAAAAGATGACAAGCCCATAGGCTCAAGGCCTATTGGTGCTATTATATATATTTCTCTATTGTAGAGAAATAGAAATGAGAGATTCATTTCATGTACTTTCATAATACAGAAAAGAGATAACATGAGGAAAATCAGTCTTTTGTCAGTTATAATACGAGAGAAAGATTTTCTAGCTTTCTGTATTGAACTGTTGTGCTTGGAATTGTTCCTGCATCGGATCAAAAGTGCATGTGGATATCGATTGTCGTGAATTCATCTACAGATTCCAATCAACTGCTCAAGAGATTGCACAACAAGTAAGTTATTCTAATTGTTCTGATTTAAATGCTCAACACATTAATTAAGTTATGAATCTAGATCTGTAATTCTTGTCAGTTGTTTCCCGCTGCGTAATCATAAGATGATTACAATATTTTCTAACAGTGGTATTAGAGCCCGTGGCTCGATTCATAATTAATTTTGTGTGCTAATTATTTGTGAAATAATTTTTAAAATTTGTAATTGGGTTTTTTGAAAATCGAATTTGGAATTCGAAATTCAAACATCGACGTTTGATTTTCGATCGCCGGAAAGAGGGCGGTGGCTGCCCAAATTCCGACGAACGGAATGAAGCCATCATCGTCGAAATCATGGCTGGAAGGGATGGCCGGCGCGGCGGATGAGAACGATCGCGTTCAGAGCGGTTGTTTCTCCACGCCTCGTCATCGCCATTTTTCTTCACTAGGGTTGCCTTGGAAGGGGCGGCCAGCTAAACTTGTTGGCGGGCGAAGGCAACGACGGAGAGGCGTGAGGCTTGGTCACCAGAGCGACGCGAGCCCGTCGCGAACATCTCCCAGATTCGCTCCATTGTGCGCCCTTCACCGCTTCGCCTCGATTGCTGGGCAATTGACGGCACCAGCCATGGTTGCAATGTGAAAGGTGGCGACGCAGCGGTGGCTTGACACTGGCGACATTGCCGTGGCGGTGGAGCGACATCAGATCGAAAGGCGGCGATGGCGGCCCATTTCTACAACAACAGAAACCCTAAGGGTTTCGCGGGTTTCAGGTCGGCTCGCGGGTTCGCGGGTCGCGAGTTGTGGGTTTGCAGGCCGCATGCTATTGTTACTCTTGGGCTAGGTCGGGCTATTGGGCCCTCTTCACTAGGCTGCAGCTTAGCTGGGCTGATGCTGTTGCTGCACTCTTTTCGGCTGGGCCGAAAATAAATGTTTTGACAGCCCATTTATGGGTTGTTATATTAAAAACATTATTATTAATTTTGAATTAATAATATATTTCCCAATTACATAAAATTAATTTATTAATTAGATTAATTTATTCAATTTAATATTATTAATTTTGCAATAATAATATTAAATATCTTTTAATTTGATTAATTATTTTATTCGTTGAGCATTTAATTGTTTTCCTATATGATAAGCATGAAATCTGATTTATTGCTTATTATTTAACTATATTAGTTAGAGACTGCTTTTATGCTTGGGTAGGCGAGCCAGTACATATAGTCCGCGATATTATGTTTGGGTAGGCGGCACCCAATATGTGTGGTCCGTATTTATTATGCCTGCTTAGGTGGCACTCAGTACTTGTTTTGAAATTTAATATTAGATATTAAATTAAACAATTAGTATCATATGTTTCCTCCACTAGATATAAGTCTTGTTTTTTTTATTAAAACAAACGTGTCGTCCATCATAATTGTTTAATGCTCCTAGCCTTTTCGACCACGAGTTTTTCGCCATTGTGATCACTTTAAATCTACGAGGTCTAGGCTCAATTGTAGATGGGAATGGTGGCATCACGTGATGGGGTTGACTTACTTAACGCCCTCGCGACCAAAATAATTTATGTACGCATATTAATTGGATTAATAAACCAAGAATTTCAAAATTGTTGTTGCAATTAGCCTGGAGGCCTACATTGTGATATTATTATAGTCATCAACCGTCGCAGAGGTTGCAGCAATATAGACTAGGAATTAAACCCTTGTTTGATTAGTGATACGAATATGATCTTTGTTTACTTTTCTAATTTGCCTTTTCGTTATTTTCTGTTTAGCTTGAAATGTCGAATTTGGCTTTTAAATGTTTGATGGAAACAAACAAGTTGACAGGGTCAAACTTTGTGGATTGGCTCGATAGCTTGTGCTAGGTGCTAAAGTTTGAAAAGGTTGAGTATGTCTTGACACACCAATCAGTGTCATCCCCGACAAAGAGTCGCTTGAGTATGCTTCATTTGACGAAGAAGCTCACGCGAAACACGTCGACAATGCCACATCTGCTCAGTGTATCATGTTGGCGTCTATGAGTAATGAACTGCAAAGACAACATGAACACATGCTTCCATATGTGTTGCTCGAATAATTGAAGAGTTTGTATGCTTCGTAAACTCAAACAATGGAGTATGAGATTTTCCAAGATCTCTTCAAGTGTAAACTGCATGATGGAGGCCAGGTTTCTGAGCATGTGCTGAAAATGATATGTCTAATTGAGAGGTTAGCATCGATTGGAACAATGCTTCCCACTAATGTCTCAATAAACCTGATTCTGCAGTCCCTTCCTAGTTGTTTTCAAAATCATGGTGAACTTCAATATGAACAACATAAAGGTGGGACTGCCAGAATTGCACAACAAGCTAAAAACCTATCAGACTTCCACTGCAAAAGGAAAATTTATGCTCATAGTCAGCACTTCTGCAAATTCTTCCAAATGGAAGAACAAGTAGAAAAAGAAGAAGAAGAAAACATCAAAGGATGTTGTTTTAAAGCCTAAAAGTGGAGGGGCTAAAAATAAGCCGGTACTACTAAAGGATGAGTGCCTTTTCTATCACGAGAAGGAGCACTAGATAAGAGACTACCCGAAATTCAAAGCACAAAATGCATTGAGTGGGAGCTAAGATATGTTTGTCATTGGGATAAATATGTCTATGAACAACTCATAGTCTTAGGTATTAGATACCATTTGTGGCTCACACATTCATAATAATGTGCAGGGTCTAAGTGATAGCAGGAAAGTGAGGCCTGGGGAAATAGACCTACACGTTGGAATTGGAGCAAGAGTTGCTGCTGAACGCGTGGGGACTTATATATTAGATCTTTCCTTGGGATATAAACTAGATTTACATAATTTTTATTTCGTTCCTATTATTTCCAAAAATATTATTTCCATTTCAATGTTAGACATTGAAGATTTTTCCTTCAATTTTGCAAACAACAGTTGCTCGTTTTATCTTAACGGAGTGTTTCATGGAAATTTCTCTCTTATGAATGGATTATATATGCTTGAATGTGAATGAAATATTCTCAATATTTAAAATGAAAGACCTAAGCTATGTAATACGGATAATACTACTTATATTTGGCAATGTAGACTTGGTCATATAAATGAGAAAATAATAGCAAAATTGAGAAAGTTAAACTATCTCACATCATTTGATTTCGAATCATATGGTGCTTGTGAATACTGTCTTAAAGGAAAATGACAAGTAAACCACTTTTCAGGAAACGGCTGCGTGCTAAGGATGTGCTAGAGTCGATTCACACAAATGTGTGTAGACCATTTCAAACTTAAGCCAAAGGTGGCTATTCGTACTTCATCACTTCGACTGATAATTTTTCAAGGTATGGATATGTGTATTTGATGAAACACAAATCTGATACATTTGAGAAATTTAAAGAGTTTAAGTGTGAAGTCGAGAAAAAACTTGGTAAAAGTATCAAGAATCTTCGATCAAATCGAGGTGGGGAATACTTAAGCCGAGAATTTATTTATTACTTGAAATCACATGGAATCCGGTCAAACTGGACACCTTCGGGTACTCCACAAATGAATGGAGTATCCGAGAGGAGAAATCAAACATTATTAGATATGGTTCGGTCCATGATGAGTTTCGCCAGTCTCCCTATATTCCTTTTGGGACATGCCTTACAAACTGCTATTCATATTCTGAATAGGGTTCCTTCTAAATCAGTCGAGAAAACACCATATGAGTTATGGTATGACCATAAGGCTAGTTTTAACTATATACGGACCTGAGGATGTGCTGCTTCTGATAAGTTGGAAACCAAAAGTGAGAAATGTTATTTTGTAGGATATCCTAAGCAAAATAGAGCATATGAACTCTACTGTCCTGGAGATCACAAAGTGATAATATCTTAGAATATGACATTTCTTGAAGATGATTACATCTCAAAGGAATAAGGTCACATTCCAGTAGATCTTGAAGAAATTCAAGAACCACAAGCTAACATAGAGGATGAGAATCTGTCCAATGGTGTGGACCAGAAATCTATTGGGAGGGGAAATAACTCTTAGATATATCCTTAGAGGAACTTCTAGATAGTCACCTCAAGACAATGAGATACATCAAAGACAAGATACAATAGTTGTATCAACCCCACCTCATGAAAATTATAGTGAAATTACTAATAATATCCCCAATATCGAAACAGTCAACATGGAACCTCCTCACGTTCAGAATGAACTGTCTGCAACAGTGCAAAACCAACTTCATAGGCCCCAGAGGATTCGTCGTGCACCTGAAAAACTGATTCTAATGGTTGAGAACCAAGATAATGAAGTTGATGATTCAGATGATGACGAACCTAGGACCCATACTGAAGCAATGTTAGACACTGATTGAGAAAAATGGATGGATGCATTAATAACTGAAATGGACTCAATTTACTTCAATCTAGTATAGGAACTAGTTGACTTGCCAGACGAGGTTTACCCCATAGGCTGCAAATAGATCGTCAAAAAAAAAAAGAGATGCAAATGGCAAAGTACAAACCTACAAGGCTAGGTTAGTGGCAAATGGTTATAGTCAGTGCGAAAGCAGTGACTATGATGAAATATTTTCGCCAGTCGCTAAGATCAAGTCATTAGAATATTACTTGCAATAGCTGCATACTATGACTTTGACATTTGCCAAATAGATGTAAAAAAAACCGTGTTTCTCAATGGAGATCTCGATGGCGATGTGTATATGACACAACCTGAAGATTTTATATCAAAAGAAAGGCCAAATGCAGTAAGTAAGCTAAGAAAGTTCATTTATGGACTCAAGCAAGTATCCATGAGTTGGAATATTTGCTTTGACAAGGCTATCAAATCGTAAGCGCGAGAATGGAAACGTTATCTACCTTCACATTCTAATAATGGGTAGTAATCGTTCTATGATGCAATCTGTGAAAGATTGGTTGTCTAGTTCCTTCATGATGAAGGATCTAGGTGATGCTTCCTATATCCTTGGTATAAAGATCTTTCGAGATAGACCAAATAGGTTGTTGGGATTATCACAATCCACCTACATAGACAAACTGCTAAGACGCTTCTC
>JAYDZE010569714.1:0-11989 GCA_034509125.1 Monilaria moniliformis
TTTTGAAAATAATATGTGTTCTTGAGTGCGTCTGATATGAACAGGTGGTCGGAAACAATATAGAACAAATTATTGGCAAAACGTTTAATTTCCCGACGGACTAACGACGGAATGAATAGTACGAACAAACTAAAATCGCCGACGGATAGGATTCCGTCGTTGATATCATCCAATCGCCGACGGACAACGACGGACACTTCCGTTGTTAACTACCTCACATTAACAACGGACAACGACGGACAACGACGTCGTTTTAATGTATCCGACTTGCCGACGGACGACGTTCCGTCGCCGATTAACGACGGACATGTCCGTTGTCGGTCCGTCGCCGATAACGACGGACGATTCCGTTGTCGGTCCGTCGCCGGTAACGCTGAAGAATGACCGATTAGGGACCAATATCGCCGACGGACTGAGCCGTCGTTAGTCCGTCGTTAGATTCAACGACGGAAACATTTCCGTCGTTGATTTCACCGGCGACCAGGAAATCAACGACGTATTTCATCCGTCGTTGATCCGTCGGTGGTGTACATCGACGACGGATTTCATGGCTCCGGCGACGGAAATGTCCGTCGTTAATTTGCTGTTTTTTTGTAGTGAAGGATATAGGTGGTCCATTAGTATTTTACAGATTTGGGCCTGGGAAAGAATACTAAATGTACGACCTGAGTTCATATATCCTAATAAGTATGTCAACTTTACTGTGTGTGCAGCAATGTAAGTATCTTACTTTTTATTGAGAGATGTATGCATCACAACATCAGTGACTGTGAAAATGATCATTGTTTTGCATAAAGTATTATTGGGAGCAATTGGCATGTTTGCATGAAGATGAGGTAAATGATTGTTTTTTAAACAAGTATTTAAGTTACTTTATGATTAATAATGACAAATGGGTATTTTTATAGTTTATATTCGATCCTTACAGTAGGCGCAACTTGCCGGCCATTTTCCAAGCTAGTCGACCTTGTTGGAGGGCAACCACTTACTTGATATGTTGGAATGTCGTGGTGCCACACGAGCCACAAAGACTTATGCGAAAATTTGGGTTCTCGCAGCATATTCCCGAACTTGAATATAGGTTATTCGATGATACTCATATGAACGTATCCCGACGAGGCAAATCGGGAAAGCATTGGGCCGGCCACAACATTTTATTGAATGGAATATGCAACACCAGATGGTGGAAGATGCAACTGATGCGTGTACTGGATTCATGTCCCAGGAGTATATGATCTGGTACAAGCCGATCATCATTACCTATTTCACCGAGCCAGGCATAGACGCGTAGGATGAATGTCACGAGACATCTTCTTCACATAATGTGGCGGTAAGTATTATGTCTGATTAGTAATTTAAAAGTTATTATGTGTGATTTTTTTTTTATGTATTTGAAAGTATTTTGTTTGCATTTTACTGTTGGAGGTATTTACTCTGATGTATCATGTAGCCAACTGATCTGAGTGTTCACATCTCGAACTTGCTGAGGATGGTCTTAGGAGATGTGGCGAGGGTCATCGCATCGAACAACCTTATTTTCAGCCTATGCAGGTCGATAGATCAATGCCTGAATACTTTCATCCCCACCGCAGTAGTCGAAACCATGGTCTCTAGACCAACCATATTCTTATGTTGAGTTCGACCACCAATAGTCACATCAACAACCTTGGACAAATTATCCATGCTACCAGACACACCGTGACTCTGTCAATTCATATTTTGCAGGTGTTCATGTGGAGCCTGCAAAGGAGGTTGTTGATGAGGCTGCTGATGAGGATGACAATTACTCTTTATTTGTTGTCCAGGAGACAGAACTTCCACCCGCTCCAGGGCCCAGCAATAGGATTGGGCGAAGTTTCAAAATTTTGTTTTCACATAGGAAGTCTAAACGTAGTTGATTGAAACTTGATCCAGACTCTCATTGTATGAGTTGTTTGTTTGCATTGATACATTGACTTAGTTATTTTATTGCAATTGTACATATGTCTTTGTTATTTTATTGACAGATGGTTTGCTTCATAAATAGGGGAAACTCTGTACATTTTCTAATAAAAACTTCAACCAAACAATAATATCAAGCAATGTAAGATAAATCCACTACAACAATAATATAAACCCAATTAACAAAAATCCATCACAATATTAAACAAACAAACAACAATAAAATACAACATTCATCAAATTGCAACAATCAAGTACGTCTTGATGGTACAGTTTCTCCTGTCATGGTCAGTTTGGCCATAATTTTCGCAGTGTCGCGATGCTCTTAGCTGGTCAGGTTCACGGATATCCATCTGATTTGGTATCCTGCCTCTTCTATAGCGGCCACAGGATTGAGGCAGTAGCTGTGAAGGTGCATACTGTAAGGTCCAATCACTCCCATCCCCATAATCTAGGTGTCTAAGTGGATTGAAAATCCAGAATGTTGATACAGTCAAACGTCTTTGTGATACACACGATGAACAAGATCAAACATATCATTACCACGATAAAAAACTACTGTTGCAACGTGCGAACAAGGTATTTTCCACATCTGCCACTTTCCACATGTGCACTTTCCTTTCATATACTTGACAGTGTGAGTATTTCCACTTTTTCCAACAGCTCGCTACATAGTGCAGACCTCATAAATGCCTTGCTGTATGTTAAATTGCCTAACACGATGTCCTTGGCCTCTTGCATCATTATCGATCACATTCTTCAGGGCCAACGGGGTCAAGTCACTTTCGCAATACTGTGCTTCTGTTGTTCTGCTAATGAACCATTCAATAGGCCTCCAGAGCGTCAAATAAATGCAAGCTCTGATTGATAGTTCTCGTGCAATTTTCAACATATTATTGTAGCACTCTACCATATTAGTAGATTCCTTGCCCCATCGTATCACAAAGCCATTTCGCTCTATCTAAATCTTCAAGGTACCATCACTAAAAGTCACAAGTGCACACACCGTTTGTTCATTTGTGCTTTTGTGTTGCAATGCCCATTGCCCATACTAAACTTTTCACATTTACGTCTTTCTACGTTTGCAACACGTTTTTCCTAATATGCACCAAACAATATCCGTGATGGGCTTTTGGTACTTCTTGTCATATCTTAGAATTCATGGCATTTATTATTTGTGGTGCATATCAGATATTATGTACATATGTCTAATCACCAATTGCTACAACAAGGCCAATAAATCAATTCCAACTGTGATTGATTTCTTCATCCACAATAGCATACACAACAGGCAAGCACTTCTTATTGACATTAAAACCTACTGCAATAGGTATTTTACCTTTGATTTTTCCTTTTAATTGTGTCCCATTAAAAATTAAAACTGACTTGCGTGTTTGAAATGCCAATAGAGTTGGCCCAAATGCCCAAAATACATACTTGAGAACTTTGTTCATCCCGACGCTCAATCTCTCGTCATGGAAACACTCAACAACCATACCATGATTCTATTTTTTCAATTTAGCCATATAAGTGGGAAATTCTCTAAATGAGCCCTCCCACCCGCCATATACAAGCTCAATTGCCTTCATACGACCATACCAGATTTTTTTGTAGCTACACTCCATGTGGTTTTTGTCCTCCATGTGTTTCTTTATGGATGATGGCTTGTAATCAGCATCATTTTCAATTTGATACGGAACACATTGTGCCCCCTTGAATTGCGATAATCAAGACAAGTGTGCCCATCAATCCACATTCTTATTTCCCATTTTCCATCATGCTTTCGCAATGTTGCTTGGAGCTCCCAACTACATTTAAGCCCAATCTGACTAGCTCGACCTTGCAACCCATATTTTCCCTTTGCTTTCCACAACCATGAACTGTCACACAACTTCCAATTGCCACAAAGTTACAACAGTCTTCAAATGTAGCTTGCTATCAAACTTTGTGCCTAAACCGATATGTGTGAGATTACGCTCATCCCAATACCATGTGTTTTTGCATTACCATAAAAAATAGGTGCACTATAACCTCCAACTTTACTAGGTACAGACTGAAAATACTCTGACCCCATATACACATACTGTGTAATCGATTGTTCCACACGTGCTGTCAGAACATATGGTTTGGCTACAACATATAACTCATCATCACAAGAATCTCCATATGATTCATCACTAAAATGTTTAGAATTGTCTAAATTATTTGTCCACGAAGAACAATGCAGATTTGAGCCACCAAAATCTAAGATGTCACTATCATTTTCTTCATTATCTGGAACATATATGTTGTCTTCACCATCAGAATTGTAGCTCAAATTTATGCCTCCAACATTTAATTCATGACTCATACTCAAATCCTCTTGCTATGGATGTTCGTTCCTCCTAGACGTCTCTACTTCATAAGTAGTGGTTGCTTGGAATTCTTGTTGAGTAACCATTGTAAACTCAACCATTAGTTCATCTTGACATGTTTCAACACCATCACTGAACATATATTGCATGCATTATTCATCAAATGACATGCGTACATAGGTGTATCTATTTCCCAGAACTACAAGACATCTCCATATTATTGAGATTTTCTGCTGATACACATTTACTCCCATCGTTTCACAGATAATCGAAACTAATTCATTATATGAAATACTCTCATTCAATACAATGTATGTTTTCGAATATGGTGGGTCATAAGCAATACCAATACCAGCAATTTGGATTATCTTAACACCCCAATATAACATCACATACAACGACATAATTCATACAATAAATCCATAATTAGCATGTTTCTAAACACTACATTTATCAAATAATGTATTGTTTGTTAACCCTACTTCCAAGTGTAAACGTCATTTAATTGCTAAAAATGTCAACATACGTTAATTGGAACATTCATCAGTGGATATGTAATTACTTCATGAGTTGTCATGTACTAAGATGAAATACATCAAACCTACATTCTCTATCTATTTCACATAGAGTTACGTAAAAATGTTTAGTTTTCAAGTATAAAAAAATTCCAACGAATTGGGAGAATGGTGCTACATTGTCATTGGGAAGTAAGCTTTTTGGAGTATAGCCTGAATTCATTTCCAAGCATCCAATTAAATTTTGTATCAAGAACGTAGTCATATAAAGATATTTTATTTTATTTTCATGTTTGTTTCTGCATAATACATTGACATTTTGGATTTGTATGTCTATTTTTAGTTATTGAAAGAATATGATTACTTGGCATATGAGAATGTTTCATATATGCATGACTCTTAAAATTCCTCGATTTGCTAGTTTCCATCAATATTTAAAATCCAAATAATAAATGGCAATTAGGTATATAGCGTAAAATAATACTCCATAAACTAATCATAAATGATCATCATGTATTATGTATTGTTCACAAAAATAATATCGAAGCGTTCGAACTCTTAATAGTTTGATCATAATCCTATCATAAAAAACCGAATAAAATCATATATTCAACATCTTAACTTTATGAACCCTAATGGATATATATCATTATATGCCATTTTAACTATAACAACCCAAAAATTAATCCTTTGAAGCAAATATGCGTACATGTTTACCAATAATCGCGTCCTATATTCAACTATACATTGTTACTAATTATTTAATCACTTCGTAAATCAACATAAATGAACCCTAGCTATAAGCATTATTAGACTATTAGTTCGACTACCTATACCTAATTATCAATAAAATAACTAGATCGGTTATATTACACATGTGGCCTATATATGGCCCAATGCAATTCTTTTACGCTAAAACTTCAGACATTGATCCATGTTTGAGTGATGATTTGATAAAAATAATTTAAGTTTATTAATTATTTAATTTAATTGATTGATTATAAGCTTGTTTCATCATCTTATTTTTTAAATACACAATTTTGTATTTTATCAATCTATTATATCACTGAAAGTAAACGCCCTATAAATGTATATATCGATGATATATATTTGTTCAACTAATCTTAGAAAGAAAATGTTTATTGAATGAATAGTAATAATTGACATTATTATTAATATTAAGGTTTAGGTAGTGGCGCAAGCTGAACGTGCAATCGTAGGGGTACACGCTGCTCGACTCAAAGAAATTTATTTGTTTCCCATTTTCCAGTATAATATTGATTAGTATGTGGTGAGGTGAGTGTCGATCCCACGAGAAATGGGTAGTTAACTTGAGCAACTCGTGTTCTTCAAGGATTTTTAGCGATGTCACCACGCATAGACTTGTTAGGCAGTAAGAGAGAAAAAGAAAAGGACGAAACAAGTGAAAAACTAAATTCTATCTAACTAAGCGGACACGTAAACCAGAGTTAACTAAGTTCAAGAAATTAAATTACAAAGCAACTTGATTAAGGAAGTAAACTATTGCATTCAATTAATTTAAATGGGACAAGGATAAATAAAACATTCGGATTACAGATACTAAACTAGTGTTTTAGACAGAGGATACAGACATAGGTTGACTAACAAACAAAAGTATTAAATGAACTTTCTACTACTTCGGGTAAACTGCAATTTGGGCGGGGTGGTCCCTCTCTCTGGTTCCTCTCCTACTCACTGTTGACTTCTGGACACTCTCAATAAAGAATATTACCTGAAAAGCCGAAGATGTTGTCTCCTATCTCCCGCACCTACCTTCACTACAAGTAGTCGAGGAAGATGACCGTAATCTGTTTCCGGCGAAGATCAATCTCCGATAGGAACTATACTACCTGCTATCTGACTAGTATCGACTACTCTACTGCTATTCTAATTGTGATTTATATGTTAAAAGTAATTACAAGAACTCGAACTAACTACTTGAAATATGATCTTGCTAAAGAACAGATTAAGAACACGAAAAAGCTATTTTGTACCTAAGCAAGGCAAGAACTAAAGGAAATCTAACACAAAACAAACAATCTTTAACCTAGCTACAACGACAAGCAAATGGATTTAAGATATCAACACCACAAAGCAGCTAGATTAAACAACAAGATCTAAATAACTGAAATGAAAATTGTTCAGCACTTGGCCATAGCATCATTCGAGACAACAAACTAAAGAAAACTAAAGTAAACAAATTGTTTCCAAAACTCGTCCTCCGAAGCATCTACCAACAATCTTCAACAAGAAAATGAACCTAGCATGGAAAATGAACAGGTAGGTGGATGTCCATCATCGGTCGACCGAGCTGAGGTGGTTGAGGAGACATGTGCTTCCACTTTTCGAGAAGGCTGGATCTTCTATCTAATTTTCAATACAACAGAGCACTCTACATTTAGCCTCTGCATGTATGAAACTAACTATATGACCGAAAAGCTCTCCCAACACTTATGTCCTCAACTCTTTTATAGGGCGGCTCCAGGGCACTGCATGCGTCGATCTGCTGCTTCGCATACTACGTGTATTCACTTCATTTCTTTGTCCGAGACGTTTTACTTCTCATGTGTCAACTTCACTAATCTTCTCTATGGTTCCTCCATTTGTTTTCATTCTCAGTCCAATTTGTTGGTACCGTGTTTCCTCCTTCTTCTTCTATTTCTTTCAATCATTTCACAACATTGTTAGTTCATGTGCCATTTTGCACCTCAAAGTGAAGATTAATTCAAATTTTTACATAAAACAACCTAGAATCATGGCTGCAATCTAGACTGATCAAATAGGTACTTCATTAATAGAACACACAAATCACATCATTAAGGACTTTTTGTGCCATCAATTAAACTATTAATTATTGAGGATTAGGCGGGTGATGGATGTATGCATTAATTGATGCTTATTTAGTAGTTTAATTATTTGTAATTACATAGAAAAAGAAAAAAAATAAAGCTTATTTAGTGAGTATGTGTGTATATATAGATATATATAAAATGGTGCGTTAGACTAAAACCACACCCTTATTATAGAACTAAAATCAAATCTCATCTATTGGAAAAATGAAAGGCTAAGATTTCATAAATAGGACATCATTATAGCTTCATTATTATATCATCATAGGGGTAAAATTGTCCAAAATTATATTAACTATGTGATAATTAAGGGTAGTTGCCAGCTGTCATTGGAGCCATCAATAAATTCGAAATTGCACTTTAGCATAACATTGAATTTACATCAACATAAGATTGAATACATATCAGCATAACATTGAATTTACTCCGCACAATGCAAGTATATTAACCCCACGATATCAACAAATTCGAGAAAATACACTTCATCATAACATTGAATCTACTTCAACATTATGCAAGTCCGCTCAAATACTTACACATTCGATTTTTTCACGCAAATTTTTTCTCGTGAACATATGCAGTTAGGATTACGTTATAATCCTCATAAATTTACGTATAATTTGATATATGATTTGTGAAAAAATAATTTAAATCAAGGGGGTTATATGAAATTTAAAGTTTTGAGATATTTTAGGAGAGAAAAAGTGTGTGGCAACTGTCATTGACATTGAAAATGACAGGCGCCATTACAAACTCGAAAATATACTTCAGCATAACATTAAATTTATATCAGCATAACATTGAATGTACATCAACATAATATTGAATGTACATCAGTACAATGCAAATTGCCGGTATCACACCATATGTCGTGAGAATCACGCAATTTCCATAACTGATTTTGCATTAATTGATCATGTAAGGCTGAAATCCCAAGGTATTTGGTCTTAGTTCTACATTAAGATGTAGTTCTCACTTAAATACACTTCTATATATATATATATATATATATATATGTGTGTGTGTGTGTGTGTGTGTGTGTGTGTGTGTGTGTGTGTGTGAAAATGTTAAAATGAGAACATTTCTTATCGTGAGAATGCGAAAATCACTTTTAGACAATGGATGGTGAAAATCTCGATGAATGCATCTCCCTTATTGGATGAATGCAGACTGGGATCCGAATCATGGAATGGACAACAGTTTTTTCCAATGCAATTCATTTTCACTATGAATGTAATTACTTTGTACGTTCAATGCAAATACTTTTACTTCCTCATATTAAGAGTGGTTTGTAGTATAATCAATCTATATATATATATATATATATATTAAGATCCAGTGAGAATTGGATTTTCCGTAAGAAATAATAATAACGAACAAGCGCATAAAATCAACAAACAAGAAACAAAAGAATAAATCAACAGTCGCATATGTTGGTTGCATAAATCAAATTATAATATAATATCTTGTAAATTACAGTACAATTTTATGATTCCAAATATATGAGTCTAAGGGCATCAATATAGCAGCCGCGTTTGGGTGAAAAAACGGGGCAGCCGCGGCACAGCTGGGTTACGGGGCGGGCAGACCTCGCCGCAGCCGCGATTCCAGTCGTGAGTGCTGCTTGCGGCCGCCGCAGCCCTATTCGGCCGCATTTCAGCCGCATTTCATGTTTTTTTTTATAAAAAATTTTTGGAAAATTTAATACTAGAATTCACAATGATCCATATTTTAAAATTGGACCTATGAATTAATAAAAATTATACTAAATTAATCAACATAATGACTCCCTTTTATAGATGTATGGGGGAGAAGTTTTGGCTTCACTTTTCAATGTGGGATGCAAATGGCTTTGTTTTATAGCTATGTGAAGGAGAAACTTTGCCTTCATTTTTTGATATGGGATGCAAAAACTAACATAAAAAACAAATTTTGCCTTTATTACCAATTGAATATAGAGTGGTTTTAGGGGCTCGATTATGTAGATCGACTTTCCCTACTTTCTTAATTTCTAATGCTCATTGTATTGGTTAGATTTTAAAATTTATAACGTTTAAATTATACAATCACTTTGTTCCACCAATTTAGCATCAAATACTCGTATAATATATGAGAACTTATTCAAGGTGCACATCTCACTATGCATATAGTATAGAATACAAAGCCAGCTTAATAAAAAGGAAACAAAAACGTGAGACATTTTTGTAAACTATATGTTAAAAATCATTACGCAATACAACATATAGTTGAGATGTGACATGGAACTAGTATAATTGAGACTGTCGTTATATTATATTTAAAGATTTACATAATATACAAAGATTTGATTAACTGAAAATAGCACAAAAAATTGATTTAAGTCGATCAAAATTAATTGCTTCACATATTAAAACACCCATTGTAAAATAGTTGAGCCCTATAGCCATATTGCTCAATGACTCTTTGCATCTCAAATGGCCAAATGCTCCCATATTGAAAGTGGTATTATTGATTAAAAAATTGGGAATGGGAAAGGAAATGTCACACAGTTATATGTCAATTTCTACTTTTTATTTCCTTTTTTTAATCTTTAATTATTAGGTGACTTAAAACAGAACAGCAAGAATTACGAGTTAGGCTTGAGGTGAGCGACACGGCGATGGCGTGGAGTTCGACACCAGAAACCTGAAATTTAGGGATGAAAATTTCTAAATTAAAAAAATATGATTTGAATGACTCATAATTGAATAATTTGATAATTTAATAATGAACTCGAATGGATTAGTCTAATTAATATCTCTAACTGTGGTATTAAAAAGTATAAATAATAAAAAGTATAAACGAAAACAAATGAAAAAATGAAAGTTGGATCGGCCTAGCGAATGAGAAAAAGCGGCGTGGTTGTGTTGAAAACGATGCGTGTTTATTGTTTTAGTCTTCAAACACAAGGGAAATAATAAAGGAAAAATTGTCATTTAAATTATAACTTTTCGTTGACTTCTTGTCAATTTCATAACTTTTTAAACTGAAACATAAAATCTTAACTTTTGATATTTTCTTAATTATCTCACATATCAAAATTATAGTGAAATTGATAGTAACGTGTCAGCCAGAATTTCAACATAGACAAAACGTCCGTTCTTCAAATCGATGTCGTTGAGATAATTGTCATTTAAATCATAACTTTTCGTTGAATTCCGGCCGACAGGTCACCACCAATTTCATCGAAATTTTGATCTGTGGTATAATTGAGAAATGTCAAAAGTTATGATTTTATATTCCAATTTCAAAAATTATGAAATTGACTAGAAGTCAATAAAAAATTATGATTTAAATAACAATTATTCCAATAATATATGGGCGGCGTGGCCCACGGAAATGCAAACTATGCGTTGGGAATAAGACACGTGCTCCTTTCTCTGCGTCAATTTCAAGCGCCCTTTCTCTAAATTATCAATATTAAATGCAACGGCTGTTTAGTGTTTCAACCGTGCATATAGTTGACTCCTCATGCTATCTGCAGATATGTAGTTTATAATATATAAAATAAAATAAAGAATATAATTTTTTCGAGAATATATCTATCCTAACAATAAAAAAGAGAAATATTAATTTTAATAAGTAAAATAGAGGGAAAATAAAATAAGTGGACCACAATGACAGCTCTAATGAAATTGTCAAAATAAAATACAATAGTCTATTGAAATAAGAAAGAAGAGAATATTTGTTATGAATGACCACAAAAAGAAAAAAGTGAGAAGGGCAGGGGATTCACGTGTAGAAACAAAGTGGGCTCGGGGCGCAGGTGAAATGCGTGATTGCTTAAGACCTATAATTAAGTTTGGAAAAAATGAGTGTGTATTTTATGTATTATTCTTACAAAATTGATTTTGATTTTACAAAAACTATTAGCAACTCTAACTCTTTTAGGTAAAGGACGAGATGTTTATTTCTTATTATATCAAGGATCCTTAAATATTAGGAACAAAATTTGAAGCAATATACAAGTTTCGGTATTAGATTGTGTTGCACCATGCAATTTTATGTTCATATGTTTGGATATAAATGCTAACCACTAAACAATCATTTGAAGAAAATAAATTAATTGATGAAAATCTCCCAGAATTTCCAACAAGCCATTGCAACCTTTAATGTTGCTTTTAATATAATTAATGTCCCTTTTGGTACCCTCGCTTATTGTTTTACATACATATATATACACACATTAGGGATGCTCACGGTTCCGGAACCGCCGGTTCCGGTTCCGGAACCGCCGGTTCCGGTTCCGAAGGTTTGGAACCGGAACCGAACCGCCAGCATTCTCCACGGT